>VMDO01003432.1:19648-143644 GCA_007922755.1 Pedetes capensis | reverse complement strand
CATCATGTTTGGAAGAGTGGCAGGTCAACGCAAAAGAGGAAAACCCTCCACCAGATGGATTGACACAGTGTCTGCAACAATGGGCTTAAACATAAATAAGATCGTTTGCCTGGCACAGAATCGGCAAGTGTTTCGATCTGCTGTACATAGGGTCGCTATGAGTCGGACTTGACTCGACGGCACCTAACAACAACAACAATATGCTCTAACATTTCCTACCCTGACACCCTCACTCACTCTGCTCTACCTCAAGGGCCTTTCTGCTGGTTCTGAATATGACAGGCACATTCCCACCCCAGGACCTTTGCACTGGCTATTCCTATTGCCTGGAATGCTTTTTGCAGAAATAATCCCATGACTCACACCCTCGTTTCAGGTCTCGGAACAAATGCTGCTCCTCAGAGAGGCATCACCTGGGTGCCCCACCCCAAACTATCTCCCCTCTCATCATCTAAGAAGTGGGAGCAGATGCCCAAGAGACCAGAAGGGAGAGGAGCAGTCTCGGGACCCATCAGGGACGTGGAGGACCGAGTCCACCACCCGGCTGGCTTTACAGGGCGTGAGAAGGGGCTTGCTCCTTGTGGTGAGAGTGAGGGTCCGCGCTGGTGGCTCAGTCCTTATGAGAAGGGACAACTGCCCAGCTGATCGGGACATGGAACGCTCTGGGTACCTGCAGCGTTGTCCATGTTCTCGCACAGGTCGGCCAGCAGCTCCAGGGCCCCCTCACGGTCCTGCTGGTCGGTGGCCAGTTCAGCCTCCCCGGCCGCGGAGGGCGGGGGCTGCGACAGCACTCGGAGGCAGCTCTTCATCTGCTCCACCTCCTCTCGCTGGCCCCGGAAGGCAGCCGACATGGCCTCCTGCAGCCACTGGCGCCTCTGAGGGACCAGGGCGGGGGAAAAGCAGACGTCTGTCAGTGATTACTTAGGAGGAATATGGCATCAATACCATGGCCAGCACGGGAGGGCTGCCGGCCCTTTCCCCCGAGGGTCCAGGCAGCATTTGTTTTTGTTTTTTTTTGCGGTACTGGGGGTTGACCCAGCGCCTCGCAACTGCATGCTCTGCAAGTGGTGGACCACTGAGCTGCACCCTCAGCCCACTTTTTTTTTTTACTTTTTGAGACAGGGTGTCGCTAAGTTACACAGACTGCCTCTGGTCTTGAACTTGCAATCCTCCTGCCTCTGCCTCCTGAGCCGCTGGGATTACAGGGGTGCGCCACCGTGCCCGGCGCCAGGCAGTATCTGTTTTACCCACAGACTTGTCTCTTGGCATTAGAGACTTGTTCCAGAGCCAGAGAGGCAGAAACTCCTGGGGCGAGGGGAGCATTCGGAAGCAGGAGCAGGTGACAGAAAATAAGCAGAACGTGGAGAATGCAATACAGTGATAGGAGAAGCGCCGTGCAGTAAGGCTAACAAGCAAAGCAGAGGGGCAGGAGAGCTGAGCTTGGACTGCAGGATAACACGGGACGGTCTGGGAGAGGCAACACATGAGTTTACAAATGCGTGAGGGGGCAGCCAAGCAGGTATCTGGGAAGAGAACGTTCCAGGCAAAGAGAACCGTCAGGAGGCCCACGGGGCTGACACAGAGTACGTGAAAGGGAAGGAAAAGGAAAGGAAGATGCCTCAGGGAGAGACCAGAAAGGGTCCTGTGCATGGTTGTGAAGACCTAGCTTTCACTCTGAGTGAGCTAGGGGAGCCCCAGGGGTCCCTGAGCAGAGAGGCAGGAAGACAGACTGAGGAGGTGAGGGCAGAGGAAGGAGACTCAGCAGGAAGCTAAGGCAGTGATCCAGGCAAGAGAGAGGGTGGCGTGAAGAGGAGGAGTGGGGCAGGGGTGCTGGAGAGGGGAGAAAGAGTCAGATTCTGCATTTATTTTGAAAAGTGAGCCAATACGATTGGCCGAGATGTGAGTAAAAGGGTGAGAGAAACAGAGAAAGGAGCCAAGGACGACTCCGAGGTCTTTGTCCTGAGCAACCAGGTGGAGACAGAGCGGCAGTTTGGGAGGGGAGCTCACTTACCAGCCTGTGAAGTGTAAGGGTCTATTACACAGCTGGGCAAAATCATAACGAGGCTCCCTGAAGTTGAGGGCGAAGGCCCCCTTAGATGAGCATCTCCCCCTTAGCTCTACTGACACTCTGAGTGGGGGAACCGTGTGGTGGTGAGGGTCCTGACAGTGGGACATTGCGTCCTGCCCCTGACCCGCACCTATGAGGCAGTAACAGCCTCCTCCTCCCAGCTTTGACAACCGAGAAGTCTCCACCAGCTATCAACTGCCCCTGGAGAATAAAACTGTCTCCAGTGGAGGACCACTGGCCTCCAGATACAAATTTGAGGCTGCTCCGTGTTAGGCCTCAACACAAGATCATAAAAGAAGTGTGCCAGGGTAGGAGAAGGGATTCCAGGACCAAGTCCTGGTGGAGTCCATCGTGAAGAGGCGGGAGAGTGAGAAAGAAGGTACCAAGAACAGAGGAGAGTTGGTGAGCATGGAAGAAACCCACAAGGCTCCGCTGTCCCCAAAAGAAGGGAGATTCAGGGAAGAGGGAGTAATCAAAAGCTGCTATTGAGCTAAATGAGAGGTGAACCGAGAAAGACCGCTGGAATTTTTTTATTTTTGTCTGCCAGGCCCTGTGATAAGTACTCAGCAGGGGGCTCTGTCATCACAGACCTGAAGCAAGCTATTAAGCCTTTCTGTGCCTCTTTCCTACCTCATTGCTGTAAAGGTTCAATGATAAAACACACGTAAATGGATTCACACAATGTCCCACATCCAGCAACTGCCAGCTAAATATGACATATAATATTGCTATTCATCTTCAAAACAACTTAGTGAAGTGTCATTATTAACCCCAGTTCACTGATGAAAAACCTGAGACACAGAAAGGTTGTGACTTGCCCAGGCAAGGTCACACTCGGCAGTGGCAAAGTCAGAAGTCAAACTGTACACTCACTGTGTGCAGCCCTAGGTAAACTGGAACCTCAGAACTAACCCTTGTTAAGTACTGTTGTTATTATTCTTTACCATTGTCGACTTACAAATAAATGGAAACCCAGAGGCTCAGAAAGATTAAGTAATATACTGAAGGTCACACCGTGGGCAATGCCGAATCCAGGTCTGTCTGGCTCTGGAGACCTCTTGCTTTTATTTTATTTTTTTCTTTTGTCTTTAAAAACAAAAACAAAAATAGGCTATTTTGCCGCCTGGAACAGTGCTGTGATTGGGGATCTGTCGCCTTAGATTTCTGACATCTGACCTTCAGCCTACAAAGACCCTATCCAGCACACACAGAGCCGATGATGCCTCCACATCTGGTCTCCTACCCTGCGTCCAGGAAGACCTCAACTTCCAGCTCCCCCAGGCACATTTCTCCAAAAGCCTCTATCCCCAGGCCTTTCACCCCAGCTTCCTGGGTCCCCACACTTTACCTCCTCACTCATGGGTTCGGGAGGGGGGTCCGGCTCCTCAGAACCCGCCGTGATGGCCATCTGCAGCAGACCTTGGAGGTTTCGCGGGGGCCGGGGATTGCTCGAGCCCCCCGCGGAAGAGCCGCTGCCCCCCGACGAGCAACCCTGGGAAGCCGGGGGCAGTGCCAGGGGGAGGCGACTGCCCCCCGAGCCTTTATCTGCCATGGACCGTTTGTGGAGAAGGGAAGGATGCGCTGGGGGAGGAGACAGAGGGTCACCGCGGAGGCAGCTCTGACGTCCCGACGGGTCGACTCCTCCGGGGGTCTGCAGAGAAGGTGGCGTTTTAGGGGCGCTCGGTCCCCCGCCATGATCCCAAGCTGTTCTCCCTGCACCCGCTTTCCTTCGCACCGACGGGACCCTTCCCCCAAATCACAAGCCCCTCCTCCCGCCCTACCAACAGTTCCCAGCCCCGTCCCTGGCGGCACCCCCTCCCCCATCGCCCCGGGGTGCGTCCCCGTCACTTAGCAACCCCGCAGTCCCGCCTCCATTGCAACAAGCCCTCCCCACAGTGTCCCCAGGAACAAGTGTCCCCCCTCCTCCGCGAAGGGGGACCCCGCAGCGGGGATGATCGCACCTTCCCCGGCCTCGAGCCGCCGCCGCGCCTAATGCCAGAGTCGCCTGCACCTGACTCGGCTGGGCGCCGCCATCTTGGCCGGAAGTGCGTGCCGTCTCACCCGGAAGTGTCTCCTGGCGCACCCACCCAACCTCGCGCGGCGCAGGTGAAACTGAAGGCATTTGCCCGACTCTTAAGCTCTTCCCGCTGGGCGGATACCGCACTAGGCCCCGCCCCTCTCGACCAGGGCACGCCCCTCTTGGCCAAGCCACGCCCTTCCCTGCAGGCCCCGCCTCTCACGTGCTCCCTGCTCGTCTAAGCCCCACCTCTCTGGCCCAGTACGCATCACAGCAAACCCCCCGACGCCTTTCCTATTGGAAGTTCCAACCCTGCCCCGGCAGGCCCCGCCCATACCAATGTTCCCGCCCCTGTTCTGGGCCTTTCGACCTCTCTCAGTGAAGCCCCGCCCATTCCCTAAGCCCCACCTTGATTTTACTAAGCCCCACCCCCAGCACCTGGCACGCCAGCCCCTCCCTCTAGACCACGCCCCCTTCATAGGCTGGTCCCATCCCTTCTGGCAGGTTAGAATCTGATTTTACCCTCCTGTTCTACTGCAGCTTTTGGGGTCTCACCTCTAATATATGTCCTTTGTAACTTTAGGCTAAGTGCCACCTAGCTCTCGGCCTCAGTTTCCCCATTTATCAAACTAGGCTGCAGTGTGGATCTTTTTGTGTGTGTGTGTGGTACCGGGGGTTGAACCCAGGGCCTCGCGCTTACACGCTTTGAAAGCGCTGGACTACTAACCTGCACGCCCAGCCCATTTTTTTACTTTTAGAGACAGGGTCTCGCTAAATTACACAGACTGCCTCTGGTCTCGAACTGGTCTCCCAGCGATCCTCCTGCCTCTGCCTCCTGAGTCGCTGGGATTACAGGCGTGCACCACCGCGCTGGCTCTGTCTGAACCTTTCTTAATTCTTTGTCCTGTAGTCCTCCCTGTGTCCTGCTGGCTGGGGAGGAGGGGATTCTGGTGGCCTGGAGCCAGGAAGCAAAATGCCCCGGAACCCAGAGTCAGAGTTAGGACTTAGAGTTCCAAAGGAGTGAGTTTATTGGGGAGGCCCAAGGCCTCTGCACCAGGTTTGGGGCGTAGGTGTGGGACTGTACTGGGGCCAGGCTGGTCTCCAGGAGTTTGGGCCTGGTTTACAGGTGTATTTCCATTGAGCTGAGCTTCAAAAAAATAAATAATATTGGTCTGTATAGGAACCACGGTCACAGAAGCATGGAGTACCCACTGGCCTTGCTTGTACAGGAGGATGTTTTGGCAGAGAAGGAAAGAGCAAGCAGGCCTAGTGTGTGTGGTGTCTGTAGCTTTCTGGTGTAGATGGGATCCAGGCCTGTTTGGTACTCTATTGTATTAGCTTCCTATTGCTTCTGTTAACAAATTACCCACAACTTGGTGGCTTAAAACAACTATTTATTATCTTGCAGTTTGGGAGGGCACAGGTCCAAAATGAATGTCACTGGAGTAAAATCAAGGTGTTGGCAGCGTCCTTCAGAGGCTGTGTTGTCCTTTCCTTTAACAGCTTCTAGAATCCACCTCCATTCCTCCGCTTGTGGCCTCGCCAACTCTGACCTCTGCTTGGATCTTGTCATCCCCTGTGACTCTGACCCTCTTTCTCCACTCTTAGAAGGAGCTTGTGATTACATGGGCCCACCCAAATAGCCCAGATAACTCTCCTTATCCCAGGATCCTTAACACAATCACAGCTGCAATGTTCCCTTTGCCATGTAAGGAACCTTAGTCATAGGTTCTGGGAATTACAATGTGCACATCTGTGCACAGGTCTATAATATATAGGTACATATATATATAATTATGCGTAATACTTGTTGTTAGGTGCCGCCAAGTCGTGTCCAACTCATAGCAACCCTCACAGGGGTTTCAATAGCTGATTGTTTTGGGATTGCCTTGGGAGTGAATTGCCACGTCCTTCTCCCATTTTTGTGGTGCTGGGAATCTAACCTGGGACCTCAGAGACAGCAGAGCAGTGCTCTGCCAACTGAGCTAAATCCCAGCCCATGCATCATACTATATAAGTATACATATAATGTAATTGTGTAGAACATGATATAGCTATGTTGTAGTTGTTAGGTGCCGTCAAGTCGGTATCCGACTCATAGCGCCCCGCATAGGGTTTTCAGTGGCTATTTTGGGATTGCCTTGGGAGTGGATTGCCACGTCCTTCTCCCATTTTTGTGATGCTGGGAATCGAACCTGGGACCTCAGAGACCACAGAGCAGTGCTCTACCAACTGAGCTAAATCCCAGCCCATACATAATACTATATAATATGTAAGTATACATATAATGTAATTGTACAGAATATGATATAGATATAGGTATAGAGATATAGATGGGAGTATGTAACTGCCATGCTGGTAGCCTGGATGAAAGCTCCCATGCATCCCATAAAAGCCATTGGCTTTATAGTGACTTAAGAGGAGTGTGTCTATAGCCATACCACCATGGCCTCGTCAGATCTTGGAAGCTAAGCAGGGTTGGGCGTGGTTAGTACATGAATGGGAGACCACCTGGGAACACCAGGTGCCATAGGCTTATGGGAAGGACCCATCAGCCCACTCCTGAAATGATTAGCCATTGAAAACCCTATGAATAGCAGAGAAGCACCGACAATAGTGCCAGGAATGGCACAGTGTCGGGGAGTGTTTCCTACTGTTGTAAGTAGGGTTGCTATGACTCGGACCCGACTGGATGGCACCTAACAACAATAAGAAGAACGTGATCATATAACTTTCTATCTGTAGTGAGACACTTCAGAGCAAAAGGGAGCCCTGTTAATAATTACAGAATACTAGGCATAACCCAAGGGCAAGCAGCCACCCCTTTCTAATGCCCTATAGATTTGCTTCCTCTCCCTTTCCTCTGCTCATGCCTGCTGGGACACTGAGCCCTTTCAGTGTTCCAACAGCACAGAAGGCACACTCCTGCCTCAGGACCATTGCACTTACTGTTTCCTTTGCCCAGACTCTTCCTCGCCCTTTATCTGCATGGTTTATTTGACTTCCTGGCTGCCTTATCTAAACTTGTACCCACCTTAACAGACACTTCTGAACTCCCTTCCCTGTATTAAGCACTTTTTCAGTATGAACCCTGACTGTCTGACATCTCTAATAACTTGTTTATTGATCAACTGCCCCTTCCACAGTCATGGAAACTCCATAGGGCAGGGATTATGTTTTTTCTGCACTAGGGGCTGAGCCCAGGGTATCGCGTATACTTTTGCAAGCACTCTACCACAGAGCTGCACCCTAGCCCTTTTTTAATTTCTAATTTTTTATCTTGAGACAGGGTCTCACCAAGTTACACGGGCTGTCTCTGGCCTCAAGTCTGCGATCTTCCTACCTCTGCCTCCCAAGTTGTTGGGATGACAGGTGTGAGCCCCTGTGCCTGGCTAGGGGAGGGATTATTGTCCATTTAGTTCCCTGCTGTATCCTTACCAACTGCAACAGTGCCTAGCTCAGATTTGACACTCAATAACGACTCATGGAATGAGGGTGTTTGAAGAGATTTGGGCACTTCAAGAGAGCCCAAAGCCTCAGGGGTACACCTTATAGGGGACTTGGGGATTTGATGGGTGCCTGAAACCTCTGGGTATCTGACATAGAGGAGTCCATGAATTATGTGGAAATCTAATGGGGACTTGTAGCTTACATGGACTGAGCACAGATCTGTGGATGTGCCCAGTGGGGTGTACAGATTGTCCTAGGGTCCACATGAAGATTTACAAGAACTAGGACAAGGGAAGAATACATTATTGTTGTTGCTGTTGTTAGGTGCCATGGAGGCAGGGTTGACTCAGCGTGGCCTTATGTGCAACAGAATGAAACACTCCTGGCCCCTGTGCCATGCCTGGCACTATGTCATTGCTTCTCTGCTATTCATGGGGTTTTCAATGGCTACCATGTCCTTCTCCCATTTTTGCCGTGCTGGGGATCGAACCCAGGGCCTCGAGAGCACAGAGCAGCACTCTACCAACTGAGCTAAAGGCCAGACCCGCATAATGTACATTGTTGTTGTTAGGGGCAGAGTCAGTATCCGACTCACAGCGATCCTACATACAACAGGTGAAACACTATTGTCAGTGCTTCTCTGCTACCCATAGTGTTTTCAATGGCAGATTGATTTTTGGGAGTGGGTTGCCGGGTCCTTCTCCCAAGCCTACAGCACCTGGTGTTCCCAGGAGGTCTCCCATCCAAGGACTAACCAGGCCTGACCCTGCTTCTGAGATCTGACAGGATCAGCCGCCACAGGGCTACGGCTGCAGACACAGAATGTATATAGGGATCTTAAAACATATATAAGTGGGGTCTGGAAGTTTCTCTGTAGTAGGAGAATTTGAAATCACCCTGGACTGTGGGTGGATGTGCGGCCTCCATGATGGTAGGGACACAGACCTTGCCCAAGAAGCCCTAGGTGGTGAGCTTGGGGGCTGTGGGGAAGCAGATGAGTCTTGAGTCAGCAGCTCCGGAAACCCCTTCCTTTCTGTCTCTGCCCCTCCAAACCGTCACTATTTCCCCCCAGCAGCCCTCCCTGCACCTATGTGTACCCCAGGACTCCTGGCAGCCCTTGCTCATCATCATCATCTCTCTCTGTCTCTCTAGCTCTCTTTCCATTTCTGTCTCACCGGTCCCGCTGCTTTTCTTTGCCTCTTGCTCCCCTCTCGGCCAGCCGCTCCCTCTGCTGTTGGCCACCTCTTCCCCTCTCCCCGTCTCTGTGCTCCGCCGGCCGACCATTCCTTGTCGCCTGGCTGTCTCTGCCACTCTGGGTACCCATCCATCTCTCTCTCTTGCCTCGCCCCTGGCCGGGGTGGTCCTGGTCCCTCTTGCCATCTGTACCTCCATCTCTGCTCCAGTCTTGGCTCCGCACCTCTCTCCATCCTTCCCTCCACCCTCTCTCCTCCCGCATCCTTCCCTCCTCCCGCATGCCCTCTCCTCCTGCGTCCCTTCTGCTCCCGCATCCCCTCTGCTCCCGCATCCCTCTCTCCTCCCCCATCCCTCTCTCCTCCCGAATCCCCTGCCCGCCGCATCCCTCGCTCCTCCCGCGCCTTTCCACCTCCTCTCCATCCCTCCAGCGTTAGGTCCCGCCCCTCGCCACCCCCCACCCCTCCGAAAGGGTTAACTTTGGGGAAGGGCCCGGAGTCCCCGGATGGTGGATGGTGATGTCAGCGTGCCGGAGAGAAAGGACGAGGTGGCGGGGGGAGGCGGAGAGGAGGAGGAGGCGGAGGAGAGAGGGCGCGTGGGGGGGCGGGGGGGACCTCGGCCTGCAGCATCCGCCGGCCCGCACCGCAGACCCCCCCTGCAGGGGGAGGCGCGAGAAAGGGGGGGCCGGCCAGGGTCGGGCTGGGGAGGGGGGGCCGCGCAGCCCCCCCGGGCCATGCTGACTCCCGGGGCCTGACCCCCCCTCCCCGGCAGCCCCCCTCCCCGGCTCCGCGGCCCGCCGGCTGAGGGGGGCCAGCCCAGCCCCCTGGGGACCCCCGGAGAGGTGGGGAGCAGCCGGGGGGGCCGGGACGGAGCTGTCGCCGGCCCCCACCGGAGGAACGGGGCGCCCGGCCGCAGGGGGGGTAACCGGGGGGCCGGTCGGGCCGGGGCCAAGGGCACCATGTCGTCCGGGGCCAAGGAGGGCGGCGGGGGCTCCCCCGCCTACCACCTCCCGCACCCCCACCCCCACCCACCCCAGCACGCCCAGTATGTGGGTCCCTACCGGCTGGAGAAGACCCTGGGGAAAGGACAGACAGGTGAGCCCGGCGGGCGGACACGGGCGCAGGGCGGGACGTGGGCATTTAAAGGGCAGGGGCCTGGGGTCGGACCCGGGGTCCCTCATAGAGAAGGGACCTGGTGCCCAGACTGCCGAGTCCCCAGGATGCAGGGGCTGGCAGCTCAGAGCTGGGCCTGGGGGTGAGGGCTGGGGTCCCCACGCCCAGCTTGGGAGTTTGGTACCCAAAGCACCAACTCCAGGGAGGCCGAGGCGGCGGGGGCTGCAGGGCGCATGGGAGAGGGCGCCGGTGCAGGCGTGGGCCGGGCCGGCTCCGGAGCCCGGGCAGGCGGTGCTGCAGGGCCGCCGCAGGCAGGCGGGGCACAGGCGCCTCTGTCCCGCCAGCCCCCGGGGTGACCCGGCCTGCGGCAGTGCCCTGCTCTCTGGCACGCTGCTCGGAGCGGGCACTGGATGGAGGAGACGGTGGGCTTCAGGAGGCACCTCGCCCAGCAGGGGCCCTGGAGAGGGGGCCAGGCTTTGCTGTGGGCAGCTGTGGCCAAGCTCTGGCTGCTGGCCACAGCTCCTTCCTGCTGGAGGGGACGTGGGAGGTGAGCCCTAGTGTCCCTGGCAGGTCCACTGAGTGTCCCCGGGAGGCCGAGGTCCAGGGCCTGAGACAGGAAGGGGAGGAGGTCATGGCCCCCAGATACTGGCAGAGAGAGCGAGAAGGTGGTGCTGACCCAAATTCCCCAGCTGCGGGAGGAAGGGTCAGGAGCCTGCACTCCCGGCTCTGATGGAGCAAGACTGGGGCCTGGACCCCTGGGTCTGAAGGGGGAGGCTGGGCCTGGACCCCTGGGTCTGAAGGAAGAGGGCTGGGTCTGGATCCCTGGGTCTGAGAGAGGAGGCTGGGTCTGGATCCCTGGGTTTGAGAGAGGAGGCTGGGTCTGGACCCCTGGGTCTGAGGGAGGAGTTGCGCACCTGAGACATGTCCTGGAGTTAGGATCCTGAGGAGAGGAGTGGGCTTGGGGACCTGAGTGGGGGACCCTTGGAGTTTTTGTGCTCTTGAATACAGCCACTGTTAAAAGAAAATAAAAAAGAATTGAAGGGTCAGGGTTTGGAAGCTAGCAAAGCTGAGGAGGCTTGGGAGGGGGAAAGAGGACATTGCGTTCTTTGGGAGACGTGGGGTCTGTACAGGATGGACAGGCAGAGAATCTTGTGGGAATGGCTGCGGTCAACCCCCGGGAGTCCAAGTCAGAGTGATTCAGGCCACTATTAAACAGCCTGGCGGGAGGAGGAGGAAGCGGGGTGGCACAGGGGAGACTCAGGAGTGGGGGAAGGAAGACTTCCAGGAGAACACCCCACACTTCCACCCTGCTCCCCAGGCCTGGTTAAACTTGGGGTCCACTGCATCACGGGTCAGAAGGTCGCCATCAAGATCGTGAACCGGGAGAAGTTATCCGAGTCGGTGCTCATGAAGGTGCGTGTGTGGGCGTGGGTGTGGCGTGGGTGGGGGTCCTTTGGGCCCCATGAATCCGGTGTAGAGGTCATGCTGCCCTCGATTCTTGTGTCCCCCGGCCCCTCAGGTAGAGCGGGAAATCGCGATCCTGAAGCTGATTGAACACCCTCATGTCCTCAAGCTCCATGACGTCTACGAGAACAAGAAATATTTGTAGGTATTTATAGACACCCAGCCCCCTCCAGCCCCCTCACCGCGATGCTAGGATAAGACCCTTCCAGAAACACACGCTCGGGGGTGGCCGGGGGGATCTCCAGCTTCCAGGCTGCACCCCCGACAGCCCCAGTGCCTTCCCCACTGCACAGGAAGACCCCACAGTGCATGCACGCAGTGTCCCCCAGGTTCATAAGCTGGCTTGAGCCCCAGCTTCAGCCTCACCTGCTGCATGCCGGAAACTGTCTATACTGAACAATACGGTTCACCCGGGTACCGAGGGCAGATGCCCCTCATTTCCCGAGGCAGTTAGAGTGAGCTTTAGCATAATGAAGCCCAAAGGATCTTCCCGAGCTCCTCACTCCAGGTGCCACACAGCTGGAACCCCAGCAATGGGCCTCCTTAGGTGTTCTGAGTCAGGATCTCAAAGTCCGTCACCCCTCAGCAATGATGGGGGTGAGTTCCAGCTGTCTAGGCTGCAGAGAATGAGTCTCTTTATCCAGACTCTGGTGGCCCAAAGGACAGCTGGACTGGGCAGCAGAAGAGGGGACAGACCTCCTGCCCTCACCACTGAGTCCTCAGGATGGAGACAGGCCAACAACATCCATCAGATGTTGGGCCCCTTCCCCCAGGCAGGAAGTCATGCCCGGCCTCAGGTGCTCATGGGAATTGGAGTTCTAGGTATGGCCGCCAGGAGGGACCATTGTCTGGAAAGGTAGTGTTACCGCTCCCTCTCTACCCACTGTGTTGAGAGGACCCGTGGGAGTTCATGCTTCACAGGGGACTCTGTCACGAAGAGCTCACAAAAATTAAGCTTTTGTTTCTTGGGAGCTGATGGGAATTAGCGTTTTAACCTCTCAGAGCCTAATGAGATTTGTTTAGGATGCAAGTGGTTGATGGGAGTTGGGACTCTTTACATCTCAGAGGATTATGGGAGCTGGTAGTTTTTATCTTTTTGGGGCTGATGGGAGTTGTAGTCTCCCACTGCACATGGCAATTATTACTGCCCAAGAATGCATGAGAATTGGGATTTCTTCAAACAGGGTTGGCTTTTCAGGGGCTATTGGGAGTAAGGTCTTTTATTTCCCAGAATCCTATGGGAATTGGAATTTCTGACCTCTAGGCACCAATAGAATTGCCTCATCTCCTTAAACAACTAGGAGTCAGTGTTGAGCCCCTGGAAGTGGAGCTGGAGTTTCTTTTACACAAGATGAATGAGAATTGAGTTTTGGCTTCCTAGAGACTGGTGGAAGTTGGAGTCTCTTCCTCCCAGGGCCTCATGGGAATTGGAGTCTCTTCTTCCCAGGGACTCATGGGAATTGGAGTTCTCTGTCTTTAGGGCCAATGGAAGAGGGAGATCCAGCCCTTGGTCCTCCCCAAGCCCCTTCCAGCCCTCTACCCCCTTTGTGTCCTTCAGGTACCTGGTTCTAGAGCATGTGTCTGGGGGTGAGCTGTTTGACTACCTAGTAAAGAAGGGAAGACTGACACCCAAGGAGGCCCGGAAGTTCTTCCGCCAGATCGTGTCGGCACTGGATTTCTGCCACAGCTACTCCATCTGGTGAGGGGACAGCTGGAGGGGGAGGTGGCCTGAGAGCTACCCAGCAGCCTGTAGGGGAACATGGAAGCCTGAGCAGAAGCCAGCGTGGTCAGCCCCAGAACAAGTCTTTTGTTCTCTTTCAAATTCTCAGGGCATAATTCACAAACTATACAATTCACCACTTTTTAAAGTGTACAATTCAGCGTTTTTATAAATATATTTCCAATATGTTGGGCGTGGCAACCACTCTGGAGGCAGAAGCAGGAGGATGGTTACGATTTCGAGGCCAGCCTTGTCTACATAGTGAGACCTTGTCCAATATGTATATATGTGTGCGTGTGTATGTATATATGTATAATATATAGATATACACACTCATATATATAATGTAATATGTATATATTACTATATATTGTATATAATACGTCTTATACACTTATATGTTGTTGTTGTTGTTAGGTGCCGTGGAGTTGGTGTCTGACTCATAGCGACCCTCATAGGGTTTTCAATGGCTGACTGTTTCGGGATTGCCTTGGGAGTGGATTACCAGGCCCTTCTCTCATTTTTGTGGTGCTGGAGATCGATCCCAGTTCCTCAGGGAGTGTGGACTAGCACTCTACCGACTGAGCTGAACCCCAGCCCCAATTATATGTATGTTGTTGTTGTTGTTAGGGGCCGTCGAGTAGGTATCCGACTCATAGCGACCCTCTGTACAACAGGGGAAACACTATTGTCAGTGCTTCTCTGCTGTTCTTAGGGTTTTCAATGGCAGATTGATTTTTGGGAGGGGGTTGCCAGGTCCTTCTCCCAAGCCTACAGCTTCTGGTGTTCCCAGGCGGTCTCCCATCCAGGTACTAACCAGGCCTGACCCTGCTTAGCTTCCGAGATCTGACGGGATCGGATGCCACAGGGCTACAGCTGCAGGCAATTATATGTATATACATATTATATATATTATACATATATATTTACCAAGCAATCAATCTCCATTCCTCCCTTCCCCTTGCCCCTAGCAACCATTAATCTGCATCTGTCTCTAGGAATTTACTATTCTGGACGTTTCATCCATATAGAATCATACAATGTATGGCCTTTTGTGTCTAGTTTCTTTCACTTAGCAAAACGTCCTCAAGGGTCATCCACGTTGTAGCATGTACTAATGCTTTGTCCTTTTCATAGCTGAATAATATTCTGTTGTGCAGATAGGCAGTGTTTTGTTTATTCATTCATACATTGATGGACATTTCGGTTATCTCCTTTCCGTGGCTGTTGTGCACACATGAACACTCAAGTGTAAGATTTGGGGTAGCTCTATTTGTTATAATCTTGGGTCCATACCAAGGAGGATAAGTGCTGGGCCTTACAGTAACTCTATGGCCTTTTAAAGGACTGCAAGACTGTTTTCCAAAGTAACTCATATTTTTCATCCTTACCAATGCCTTTATTTATTTATTTACTTACTTACTTACTTGTTTTTGCGGTACTTGGGGGTTGAACCCAGGCCCTTGCACATTCTTTCTTCAAGTGCTCTACCACTGGGCTGCACCTCGAGCCCATTTTTATTTTTTCTTTTGAGACAGGGGTCTCACAAAGTTATACAAGCTGCCTCTGGCCTCAAACTTGCAATCCTCCTGCTCCTGCCTCCTGAGTCACTGGGATTATGGGGGTGCGCCACGGTGCCTGGCTTTCTGTCATTTTTATTATGGCATCCTAGTGGAAGTGGAGTGATGGCTCATTGTAATTCTTTGCCGCTTATTTATTTATTTATTTTGAAGCAGGGTCTCACTGTGCAGCCCAGGCTGGCTTCGAACTCACTGTGTAGCCCCGGCTGGCCTTGACCTTCTGATTCCCTTGCCTCAGCTGCTCCCTGGGGGCTGAGATTACAGGAATGCACCACCACACCCAACTTCAGTGCCCACTTCCGAATTACTACTTTCAAATGTACTCAGCCAGGTGTGGCGACCATACCTATAATCCCAGCTACTCTGCAGGTCGAGGCAGGAGGAGCAAAAGTGTGTGGACCCCCTCAGCAACTGAGCAAGACCCTGTCTCAAAATTTAAAAAATAAAATAAAAACATAAAAGGGTTGGAGATGTTGCTCAGTGGTTGAGCACTTGCCGAACATACACAGGTTTGGGGTTCAATCCCTAGCACTGAAAGAAAAAATTTTTTTAAATGAGTCTTTTAGCCAGGTGCAGTGGCTCACGCCTGTAATCCCAGCGACTTGGGAGGCAGAGGCAGAAGGATCGCGAGTTTGAGACCAGAGGCAGTCTAGGTAATTTAGTGAGACGCTGTCTCAAAAAGTAAAAAACTGGGCTGTGGATGCAGCTCACTGGTACAGCACTTGCAAAGCATGAAAGTGCGAGGCCCTGGGTTCAACCCCCAGTACCAAAAAAAAAAAAAGAAAGAAAAAATTGAGCCTTGAGCCTTTTTACTACTGAGTTGTAACAATTCATTATCCTAAGAAGAAGGCATAACTCTAGGAATAACTCCCAAGACTTATTTATTGTAGGAACAAGTGTTTTATCAATGTATGTGTTCATAACAATTTCCTCCCAGTCTGTGACATGTTTTTACCTTTTTATAACTATGTCTTCAGGTTGGGGGTATAGTTCAGTGTTGCCTAGTGTGCAGGGGTCCATAGGTTCAATGCTCAGTCCTGCAAAAAACAAAAACAAAACAAAAACTTTGCCCAACTCAAGGTCACTCACTCAGGTTTTCCCCTATGCTTTGTTCTAGAAGTTGTATAGTTTTAGCTCTTGCATTTAGCCCTGGGATCCATTTCAAGTTAATTTGTGAATATGGCGTGAGGTAAGGGTTGAAGTTCATTTTTAGGCATATGAATGTTTATATGAAGAGATTATTTTTTCCTCATTGATTCACCTTTAGCCCCGTGTAGTACCATGGTGGTGTCTAATCCCATCAGATCTTGGAAGCAAAACAGGGTGGGGCCTGGTTAGTCCTTGGATAGGAGACCGCCTGGGAACACCAGGTTCTGTAGGCTTGGGAGAAGGACCCAGCAACCCACTCCTGAAACAATCAGCCATTGAAAACCCTATGAATAGTAGAGAAGCACTGACAATAGTGTTTCGCCTGTTGTCTGTAGGGTCGTTGCGAGTCGGACACCAACTCAATGGCACCTAACAACAGCAACAAAGTGCAAAATGGAGGCCTTCATTTTTCAGTTTCCTTGAGGTGCACACTTATCCCTCTCGGATGCATTTTGGAGGTGGAGTGGGGATGGGGTAGAGGGGCTCACAGTTAAGGTAAAGCGTAGGGATAAAAACGCAGCCCATTTAGATCTTAGACATCTCTCTACTGACCACACCATGGCACTCACTGGCATTGGAGACCCTGGTCTCTAGCGGGCGATATTCAGTGAGGTTAACAATCTGCATGACCCAGTTTCTGACCACTCCACATAGAAACTGCTGAGTCTCACAGCCCCACCTCCCTCCAGACACCCCTACATCTTGAGGAGTTTGGCCTGGGAGTGAGAGTGTCGCAAGGGAGGGACCAGTGACCATCTTGGGATGTTGTTGTTAGGTGCCGTCGAGTTGTGTCCAACTCATAGTGACCCTCATAGGGTTTTCAATGGCTGATTGTTTCCGGATTGCCTTGGGAGTGGATTGCCACGTCCTTCTCCCATGTTTGTGGTGCTAGGAATCGAACTCGGGACTTCAGAGACTGCAGAGCAGCGCTCTACCAACTGAGCTAAATCCCAGCCCATCTTGGGATGCCAGTACTTTTTCTTTTCTTTTTTTTTTTTTTTTTTGTGGTACTGGGGGTTGATCCCGGGGCCTCACACCTGCATGCTTTGCAAGTGCTGGACCACTAAGCTGCACCCCCAGCCCTTTTATTTTTTTTCCTTACTTCCTGCGACAGGGTCTCGCTAAGTTACATAGACTTCCTCTAGTCTCAAACTTGCAATCCTCCTGGCTCCGCCTCCCAAGCCACTGTGATTACAGACGTGTGCCACCATGCCCAGCTAGTACTTTTTCATTTCTGATCTGGAAATATTTTTGTATTTCTAAGGACCAAGTCAGTCTGCAGCCATACCACCCTAGCATCTGATCCTGCTTGATCTCAGAAGCTAAGCAGGGTTGGCTTGCTTAATCCTTGGTTGGAGACCACCTGGGAGTATCAGGTGCTGCAGGCTAGGGAGAAGGACCTAGCAATCCACTCCCAAAAGAATCTGCCATTGAAAACCCTATGAACAGCAGAGAAGCACTGATGATAGTGCCGGGCATGGCCCAGTGTTGGGGAGTGTTTCATTCTGTTGTAAATCGGGTCACCTTGAGTTGGACGCAACTCTACAGCACCTAACAACAACAACAACCACCACCAAGTCAATATTAACTGTACTTATCTTGAATACCTCACTAGGTACCTATTCAAATATCAAATATTTGTGGATTAAATGGTATGCTATCTGGATTCGCCTACAAAATAATCGAGGGGTGGAGGAGAGAGGAGATAAAGCCTGCCAGATCGATAGGCGGGGAATGAGGGGGGCCGGGTCCCTGGGGGCTCCTTAGACTTTTCCTCCACCTGGGGGTACGCTTGTGATTGTCGTGAGAAGGCCCCCCCCCGAGCGTCCCGCTCCGAGAGCTTGTGGGTGAGGCTGAGGCCCCCTGGGGGCGGCCGCGGCTGAGCCCCGCCTGCCTTCTCAGCCACAGAGACCTGAAGCCCGAGAACCTGCTGCTGGATGAGAAGAACAACATCCGCATCGCCGACTTCGGCATGGCGTCCCTGCAGGTGGGGGACAGCCTGCTGGAGACCAGCTGCGGGTGAGCTGGGGGCCGCGGCCGCGCGGGCACCGGGAGGGGTTGGGCGCTGGCCGGAGGCTCACGCCACTCTCTCCCTCAGGTCTCCCCACTACGCTTGCCCGGAGGTGATCAAGGTGAGCGAGGGGCCGGGGGCGGGCCGGGGGGAGCGGAGGCAGCAGGAGAGGGAGGAGCCCGTGATGGGTCTTTGTCCCTCGCAGGGGGAGAAGTATGATGGCCGACGGGCAGACATGTGGAGCTGCGGTGTCATCCTCTTCGCCCTTCTGGTGGTAAGGTGCCCCTTGCGGCAGAGCAGTCCTCTCCCGTGGAGCACAGGACCTCCCACTGCTTCCACACCTCCGGGTCACCTCCGGAATATTTAACTGGTGCCAGAAAGGTATCACATTAACCAGCAGACCGACGGCCCGGAGCACCCCTTCTGTGCCGCAGCCACACTTGGAGTTACAGGACTGGGAGGTGGTGGAGGGGAGTCCCCAAGAGGGAGGGGGCATCTAGGAGCACCTGCAGGGCTTGGGACAATGGCTGTTTGCCAAGCAACTCCCCTGTGTTGTGACATTGTAATAACCAGCTCCTACCACTGGGCCTTTGCACCAGCTCTTCTCTCTGCCTGGAACACTCTTCCACCCCTGCGAGTTCCTCTGTCCACTAGTGAATATCTAGACTTCTTTAAGTCCTCGGCTCCGTGGTCACTTCTCCCAGAAGCCTCCCTTGACCTTCTTTTTCCACTTGTCCACCCGCCTGAGGTCAGATCCCCCTATGGCCGGTGTTTCTATTCCTGGCAATGATGCATTTTATTACATAATTCTTTGAATGGTGTCTCCCTTCCCTCTTTTCTTTTTCTTTATCTTATTTTTTTCTTTTGTCTTTTTCTTTGTCTTTTTCCTTTGGCAGTACTAGGGGGCTGAACCCAGGGCCTCACACGTACTTTGCAAGAGCTCTACGGCTGAGCTGTATCCCCAGGTCCTCCCCCCTGTTTTTGTTTTTTTGTTTTTTTTTCAGTACTGGGGTTGAACGCAGGGCCTCGCGCCTGCATGCTTTGCAAGTGCTGGACCATTGAGCTGCGCCCCCGGCCCATTTTTTTACTTTTTGAGACAGGGTCTCGCTAAGTTACGCAGACTGCCTCTGGTCTCGAACTTGCGATCCTCCTGCCTCCACCTCTGGGATTGCAGCCGTGCGCCACCACGCCTGGCTGCCTTTTTTTTTTTTTTTTATCTTGTGTAACAGTCTTGCTACGTTACACAGGCTACCTCTGGCCTCGAACTTGCGATCCTTCTGCTTCCTGCCTCTTGCTTCTGCCTCCTGAGTCGTAGGGATTTGGAGGCATTGGCCACTGTGCCTGGATCCCACTTTCTATAATAAGCTCCCTGGGGTCAGGGTGCCTGGGGGGGGCTTTTATCTTCATAGGTTTTGTGCTTTTTTGTTGGCTCATCTTTGCATTGGAAGCCCCCAAGGGCGTGAATAATAAGCAACTTTATGCAGGCATGCGCGTTAGTCCCAGAGAGAGGGAATGACCGGCCCCTGGCACAAAGCTGAGTAACGGCCATGCTGGGGTCGACCTGTGGTCTCTTAACCACCAGGCTATGGCCCCAGCAGTTGAGAGAAGGAAGCCAAGCGGGCACTGCCTTCCTGGGGCCCACAGCCCCATGGACAGAACAGCAGTGGCACTCGGGAGGCCAGCCAGGAACATTCCAGACCTCAGCCTTCTGTAGGCAGAGAGGAAAAGCCCAAGTTCAAGTCCTTGCCACACGCCTGGAATCCCTGCAATTAGGGCAATGGAGGCAGGAGGGTCTCGGGTATGAGGCCAGAGGCAGCTGGCGTAACTTAGTGAGACCCTGACCCAAAATAAAAAACAAAAGATAGGCTAGGGGTGCAGCCCAGTGGTAGAGCACTTGCAAAGTATATGTGAGGCCCTGCGTTCAGCCCCCAAGCATAATAAATAAAGCAAAAAAACAAAACAAACATACAAAAAATAATTCCTGCTCCCAAACCTTGGGCAAGCAAGTTATTTTTCCTCTCCAATCCTCGGTTTCCTCATCTACACAGCGGGAGTAATTTTAGTACGTAGAATTGCGAGTCTGCAGCCATACCACCCTGATATGTGATCTCATCAGGTCTCTGAAGCTAAGCAGGGTCGGCTCTGGTTAGTGGTTGGATGGGAGACGCCTGGGAACACCAGGTGCTGTAAGCTAGGGAGAAGGACCCGGCGGCCCACCCCTGAAACAATCAAAAACCCTATAAATAGCAGAGGAGCACTGACATCCTGCTGGGCATGGCACAGTGTCAGGGAGGGTTTCATTCTATTGACTCGGACTCAACTCGACGGCACCTAACAACAACAACAACACAATTGTGAAGTTTTACATTAAACGTTTAAATTAAAGTTTTAAATTAAATTAAATTGAATGTGATGCCCTTGTAGCAGAGTCGGTAATTATCAGTAGTTTATCATCATCACCATTGGTCTCTGTTTGCAGATTGCTTGTTTGCAAATTTGCCTACTCAGTGAAGTTTCACTGTAATCCAGAATCAATAGTCAGGGTGCTTCCATGATTGTCTGTGTACATGTGCAGAACAGAGAAGGTTCACCTTGCCCACCTAGGGTGCAGGTTCCCCCCACAGGCCGAGCCAGGCGACCTCTGCCTTGTTTGAACTCGCATCCTGCATCTGTTTAGGGTCACGTACTTGCGTGTGTTTTTTTTGTTTTTTTGTTTTTTTGTTTTGCGGTACTGCGGGTTGAACCCAGGGCCTCGCACTTGCATACTCTGCAAGTGCTGGACCACTGAGCTAAACCCTCAGCCCATTTTTTTACTTTTTGAGATAGGGTCTCACTAAGTTACTCGGACTGCCTCTGGTCTTAAACTTGCCATCCTCATGCCTCTGCCTCCCGAGCTGCCGGGATTATAGGCATGCGCCACCGTGCCCAGAGCCGTACTTGTGTTTTTGTGTTGGGGGTGATTTCCCTGCTTAACGAAGCCCCTGAGCATAGGGCCAGAGTCCCTCCTGGTGTTGCTAAGTACAAGGAGGCTCGGATGTGCCTCATGGAGAAAACCCAGGCGGCAGCATCATTCAGCCAGGGGGGGTGGTGCTGCTGGCCGTGAGTTCAATGTCAAGGATACAGTATACATTGAAGGTGTGTTTAAACAGAAGCGCATAAAAGCAAGTGAAGATAATGACTGGGTGACAGAAATGTAGCGAGCAGCCGGGTGTGGTGGTGCACACCGGTCATCCCAGCCCTTAGCGGGGAGAGGCATTTATATATTCCATACTAGGCTTCTTGTTGTTGGGTACCGTGGAGCCAGATCCAACTTATAGCAACCCTGTGTACAAGAAGGAAGCACTCCCTGACACTGTGCCATGCACACCATCTTTTTTACGTTTGAGCCCCTTGTTGCAGCCACTGTTTCTTTTCCTCTTGAGTCCTGCTGCATCAGCAAAAGGAGATCCCAAGGGCTATACTCCATCGCTGTCATTAAGGTTGACTCCACATTGAGGAGGCAACTCTTCTTCCCCAGGCATCTCTTGAATGCCTTCTAGCCTGGGGGGCTCATTTTCCAGCATTATATTTGACAGCGCTTCTCTCTGCTATTCACAGGGTTCTCAACGGCTAATTGTTTCTGGAGAGAGCTGCCAGGTCCTTCTCCCTAGTCTTAGTCTGGAAGCTCAGCTGAAACCTGTCCACCACAGGTGGCATAGCTTTCAACATCACAGCAACACACAAACCGCCACAGCACAACAAGCTGACAGACATGCGGGGGCCATTCTAGGCAACCTTGGCAAATTGCTGAGCTTTCTTGTGCCTCAGTTTCCCCATCCATAAGACAGGGATAATAAGAACTCCCTACATCCTGTGCTTATGGTGAGGGTGAAATGTCAATGCATAAGGAGCGCTATAGTCTCACCCGCCCCATCGTAAATACGGAGTCCTGGTTATTTTTTGCGCAGGGGGCTCTGCCCTTTGATGACGACAACCTCCGCCAGCTGCTAGAGAAGGTGAAACGTGGCGTCTTCCACATGCCCCACTTCATTCCTCCAGACTGCCAGAGCCTCCTGAGAGGGATGATCGAAGTGGAGCCCGAAAAAAGGCTCAGTGTGAGTTGGGGGGAGCAGCGGCATGAGTGGGTGGCGGAGACAGATCCCTAAGGAGAGTCCGGGCGAGGGGTTTGCAGAACCTGCCCCTCAACTCCCAGAGTGAGAGGTTCCCTGGCTGGGCTGCAGCCAAACGTCTAGCAAAATCTCTTCCTCCAAATGGGGCTCAGGGCAGCTCAAGACTGGACCAGGAAGGTCCAGCCAGGAAGGGCACATGGGCAGATTAACCCCCCGCGGCACCGAGCTGAACAGCTTCGGGCCGCGGATGTTCAGAACGATGCGCTCAGCCGCCACCAGGGGGAACCATGATCCCTCATCCTGCCCCTGGGGTGAGGGGAATGGTTGGGGCCGTCCAAGCGCCACCCCCAGTCAACTTTAATTGCTTGTTTATTGTGTTTATTGTGCCTCTCTTTGATCCTCACAGCTGGAGCAAATTCAGAAACATCCTTGGTACCTGTGAGTAAGGGGGAACTGGACAGTTGGGGACGTGGGGCAGGAAGGGGGGTAAGGGCTAAAGCAGAGAGGAAGGTGGTGGGGTGCCAGCGTTCATGAATGACAAGGGGCTAGGGTCTTGGACTTCTGGGTCCTGGGGAGGACCCAGCTGGAGAAAGTACAAGGGCCAGAGAGAGGAGGGGGCTGGGAGTTCAGGACTCCTGTGTCAGAGGGAGGAGGGCTGGGGCCTGGAGTTTGGGATGTGAGGGAGGAGGACTAGGTTGTGGATCCCTGGGTCAGAGGGACGAGGGCAGGACGCCCAGACTCTTTCCATACTAAGAGAGTTGCAGGCTAGGGCCGGGACTCGAGTCTAGGAGGAAAGCAGATGGGTCGCAGATGCTGGTTTGGCATGATGTCACTCCCCCTTCTCCAGGGGCGGGAAACACGAGCCAGACCCTTGCCCGGAGCCAGCCCCAGGCCGTAGGGTAGCCATGCGGAGCCTGCCTTCCAATGGGGAGCTGGACCCTGACGTCCTGGAGAGTATGGCGTCGCTGGGCTGCTTCAGGGACCGCGAGCGGCTGCACCGGGAGCTGCGCAGCGATGAGTAAGGCACCCCATACCCGTGCGGGGCGCGCTCGGCCTTCCGGGAGCAGGTTGCCGCAGTTCCCGCAGTAGCCGGCAGGGGGCGCGCGCGTCTGGAACTGGCTCACTAGCAGGCAGGATAGATGTGGCCCGGCTCATAGCTCACCTTTGCAAGGAATGGGACCATATGCAGAAGGGCAGAGCAGCTCAGTGCAGAAGTATTAATAGACGGCAAGACGGGCTTGGACGGCTCCTGCCTTACGTAGCCCTTCCCATGGACTTAGTGCCCAAATGTTAGGCATTGTTGTTATTGAGTAAAATGAAATTGCAGTGTACACAGAACCACAGAAAGCTAACCGTGTTGGCACCTAAGAAAATGTCACCAGAGGGACAAGGACTGGGTTGTCTGAGCCCCGGAAGGCCACAGCAAGTCAGGAGGAGATGAATCTTCCTGTGGACCTCAGTCCTCTCCTTCCTCCTTTCCATGTCCCTGTCTTAGGGAGAACCAAGAAAAAATGATATACTATCTGCTTTTGGATCGGAAAGAGCGGTACCCGAGCTGCGAAGACCAGGACCTGCCTCCCCGGAACGATGTTGGTGAGGAGGCAGGCCTGGGAGGCCAGATCCCAGGATTCCTGAGGGAGGAAGGCTCTGCGGGCCCTGAGCTCCTGTGTTTAGACAGTGGGGCGTTTATCAGAACCTCTCTCTGTTGTGGGCCGCAGTTCCCCAATCTGTGTAGCTCACAAAGCACGTGTAAGGCTGGGCTTGTTGGCGCACACCTGTCATCCCAGCAACTCCGGAGGCAGAGGCAGGAGGATCGCAGGTTCGAGGCCAGAGACCGCCTGTGTAATTTAGCGAGACCCTGTCTCAAGATAAAAAATAAAGACCAGTCGCGGTGGCGCACGCCTGTAATCCCAGAGGTTTGGGAGGCGGAGGCAGGAGGATGGCAAGTTCGAGACCAGAGGCAGTCTGCGTAACTTTGAGACCCTGTCTCAGCAAGTAAAAAAGTGGGCTGGGGGTGCAGCTCAGTGGTCCAGCACTTGCAGAGCATGCAAGTGAGAGGCCCTGGGTTCAATCCCCAGTACCACACACACACACACAAAAAGATAAAAAATAAAAACTGGACTGGGGGTGCAGCTCAGTGGTAGAGCACTTGCAAAGTGCAAGGTGCAACGCCCAAGTACTACAAAAACACACAAGAGCCCTACAAAACAAAGCAGGCGTAGAAATGCCACGTACAGCCGGGCAAACCCATCCACTGACTGGGTCGGAACCTCTGCCTTCAGACCCGCCTCGGAAGCGTGTGGACTCTCCCATGCTGAGCAGGCACGGGAAGCGGCGGCCAGAGCGCAAGTCCATGGAAGTCCTGAGCATCACGGATGCCGGAGGCGGTGGCTCCCCGGTGCCTACCCGCCGGGCCTTGGAGATGGCCCAGCACAGCCAGAGGTAGGAGCCCCATCCCCTCCAGGAGGATCCTCAGGCTCCAGGTGTGGAGGGAGAAGCACAGGACTCCAGTGCCGTGTGCAGGGGACAGATAGCCTCCCCTGTCCAGCCTCATTTCCTCATCTGGAAGGATGTTATTAGGTGCCGTCGAGTCGGTATCCGACTCACAGCGACCCTGCATACAACAGGCAAAACACTACTGTCAGTTCTTCTCTGCTGTTCATAGGGTTTTCAATGGCTGATTATGTTTTGGGGGTGGGTTGCTGGGTCCATCTCCCAAGCCTACAGCACCTGGTGTTCCCAGTTGTCTCCTATCCAAGTACTAACCAGGCTCGACCCTGCTCAGCTTCCGAGATCTGACGGGATCAGATGTCACAGGGCTACGGCTGCAGGCATCTGGAAGGATGTTGTTGTTGTTGTTAGGTGCCATCGAGTCGGTATCTGACTCATAGCAACCCTCATAGGGTTTTCAATGGCTGATTGTTTCGGGATTGCCTTGGGAGTGGATTGCCAGGTCCTTCTCCCATTTTTGCGGTGCTGGGAATTGAACTCGGGACCTCAGAGATTGCAGTGCAGCGCTCTGCCAACTGAGCTAAATCCCAGTCCCTCTGGAAGGATAGTGGAAGTAAAATGACATCTGACCCTTCCGAAGCCTTCCCAGCTGGTTGTTGTTGTTGTTGTTATTATTATTATTATTATTATTATTATTATTATTATTATAATCTCTCCTGGAAATAGATCACGCAGCGTCAGTGGTGCCTCTACGGGTCTGTCCTCCAGCCCTCTCAGCAGCCCCAGGGTAAGCCCAGGTGCCCGGAGACTAAGAGAGGCTAGGGGGTGAAGCCCTCGGGCAACAAAGATTAAAAGGCAGAAACCCTGTGGAGCCTCCATGGGCCTCCTGGGAGCCCCCTACTGGCCGTTTCTTTCCTTGGGTTTCTACTGTGTCTGAAGGGCTCCTTTACCCATTTGGCAGAAGTTCACTGGGTGCTTACTGTGCGCCAGCGTCTTCCTAGTCTGGGGTCACAGCCAGAGCAGGGTGGGTGGAGACGGCCCGTGCACCCCTGATCCTGGGCTGGGGAGGTGCCGATGGGACTGCAAGCCCCAACACGTCTCGGGGCCCTCTCCATGGGCCCCCTGGAGCTGTAGTTCGCCATCTCACCCGGCTCCTCTCTGCAGAGTCCGGTCTTCTCCTTCTCGCCCGAGCCTGGCGCTGGAGATGAGGCCCGAGGCGGAGGCTCCCCCACGTCCAAAACACAGACGCTGCCTTCTCGGGGCCCCAGAGGAGGGGGCGCCGGGGAGCAGCCCCCACCCCCGAGTGCCCGCTCCACACCCCTGCCTGGCCCCCCAGGCTCCCCGCGCTCCTCCGGGGGGACCCCCTTGCACTCACCCCTGCACACACCCCGGGCCAGCCCCACGGGGACCCCGGGGACAACGCCACCCCCCAGCCCAGGCGGTGGTGTCGGGGGAGCCGCCTGGAGGAGTCGCCTCAATTCCATCCGGAACAGTTTCCTGGGCTCCCCTCGCTTCCACCGGCGCAAGATGCAGGGTAGGGGTCTACGGGGGTGCAGGGTGCGGAGTTGTAATGTGGGGAGGGGACCGGACATCCGACTCTCCAGGTCTCCCTGGGGGGATCAGCAGGCAGGAAGGAGGCTGGAGGTGCAAAGCAGGTTCAGAGTAGGGATTACAGGTTTGGGGCGAGAGGAGGTGGGGCCTCCAACCCTGGATGAAGAGTCCGCTTAGTGCCCTGCATCGCCTCCCCATTGGTCCATGGTTTGGGCCATGCCCCCAGGGGTGTGGCCTAACCCTGGCGGCCTCTCCAAAAAGCTAGACAGTGGGCTATTGGCGGTTTAGCCGCTGTGAGTTCTGTGCCGTTGGAGGAGGTAGCTCCTGGCCACTAGGATGACCAAAAGTGTTGACTCCCTTCTCTCTTCCCCCTTACCAAGTCCCCACCGCCGAAGAGATGTCCAGTTTGACGCCAGAGTCCTCTCCGGAGTGAGTCCAGGGGAGGGATGAGGGGGAACCGAGGGGCTCCACCCGCCCCCCGCACCTTCCTGACGCTGCCCCCTCTGTCCCCTTCCCCTCAGGCTGGCCAAACGCTCCTGGTTTGGGAACTTCATCTCCTTGGACAAAGAGGAACAAATATTTCTCGTACTGAAGGACAAACCGCTCAGCAGCATCAAAGCGGACATCGTCCATGCCTTCCTGTCGGTGAGGGTCCGGGGTCCCCAGCACCCCTGGCCGCCACAGGGCTGCACACCCCAGAGATTCACAGCTCCAGCCCAGGCGTGACTTCTTCCAGGGCTCATGGGATTGGGACCTTTCCAGCCAGAGTTGGGGCTGGGGTTTAGCTCAGTGGGTGGAGCGCTGCTCTGCACTCCCTGAGGCCCTCAGTTCGATCCCCAGCACCGCAGAAATGGGAGAAGGACACGGCAGTCCACTCCCGCGGCAATCCACTCCCGAGGGAATGCAATCCCGAAACAATCAGCCACTGGGAACCCCATGAAGGTCGCCGTGAATCAGACCTGACACGATGGCACCTGACAATGGCAGCAGCCAGAGTTGGGCTTGGTCAGAGCGCAGCAGGGAGGCAGGAGAAGATGATGGTGCCCAGGGCCCAAAGGCAGTAAAACAAGATCCCAGTGACAATTTTCGAGGTGTCGTTGGAAGACGGCTGAGTTGCCGCCAGATGTGAGGTGGCAGGAGATTCTTTTCCCAGCGACTTTAGGGCCGCCCACCGCTGGTTCTATGGGTCTTTGCTATAGGACGGATGGGACTTGTAGTTTCTGAGGCATGTGACTTGTGGGGGGGAAGAGACGGGTCCCATGTGATCCTGGAGTCCAGGGCCCCGTGAAGTTGGGATTCAGTGGCTCAACCACGCCTCTGAAAACCCTGGTCGTCATGGGACAGAGGGAGCTACAAGTCCCAGCCGGCCACGGGTCCTCCCACAGGCCTTTTCTGTTACTCTTTCCCTGCAGTGGCTGATGGGACTTGTAGTTCCTTCGGCGGAGCTGATTCTGGGGTGGAAATCCATTCCCGGATTCACCCCATCCTGTGTCCCGCGTTTCAGATCCCCAGCCTGAGTCACAGCGTGCTATCGCAGACCAGCTTCAGGGCCGAGTACAAGGCCAGCGGGGGCCCCTCCGTCTTCCAGAAGCCCGTCCGCTTCCAGGTGGACATCAGCTCCTCCGAGGGCCCAGAGCCCTCACTCCGACGAGATGGTAGCAGCGGCGGTGGCATCTACTCGGTCACCTTTACGCTCATCTCCGGTGAGTCTGTCTTGACCAGACTTGGGGTGTTCGAGATGCATAAGAGAAGATGATGGGATGAGGTTTAGTTGAGCTGGCAGAGCTGGCAGGCGCTGCTCTGCACTCTCTGGAGCCCTGGGTTCGATCCCCAGCATTGCAAAAATGAGACAAGGACATGGCAACCCACTTCAAATTGCAAAAAAATCAACCATTGAAAACACTATGAATAGCAGAGAAGCCCTGACACAGTGCTAGGCATAGCACAGTATCTGGGAGTGTTTTGTTCTGTTATACATCAGGTCACTATGAATCATACCCAACTTGAGAGTACCCAACAACAACAACGGAAAAAAATATATATATAGGATGATGGCCCAGGAGGGAGCTAGAAGGAGAGAGATGTAGTGCTCAGCAGTGCTGGCTCTGTGAGCCCCCTCCTCACCGTTCCCTTTTCCCCCATTCTCTCTACGTATGTCTAACAAATGCTTCATTTCACATGAGCTTCCAAGCAGCCTCTGAAGTGTTAGTATTCTCAGTAACCACTCACTTTACGGAGGAGATGAAAACCACAGGAACGGCTAGACACAGTGGCGCACGCCTGGGATCCTAGCGACTCACGGGAGGCGGAGGCCAGAGGATGGAGGATCACAAGGGCAAGGCCAGAGGCAGCCTGCACAACTTCTCGAGACCCTATCTTAAGATAAAAAATAGAAAAGGGACTGGAGGTGCAGCCTAGTGGTGGAGTGCTTGCAGTGTCAGCAGTACAAGGCTCTGGGTTCAACCCCTGAGTACTGCAAAAAAGAAGAAGGTGAAGAAAATGAAGAGGAAGAAGGAGGAGGAGGTGGAGGGGGGAAGAAAAAGAAGGAGAAGGAGAAGGAAGAGAAGAGGAGGAAGAGGAAGAAGAAGAAGAAAAGAAGGAGGAGGAGGAAGAAAGAATAAGGAGAAGGAGAAAGAGAAGAGGAGGAAGAGGAAGAAGAAAAGGAGAAGGAGGAGGAGGAGGAAGAGGAAGAGAAGGAGAAAAAGAAGAAGAGGAGGAGGAGGAGGAAGAAGGGGAGGAGGAGGAAGGAGACCCCTCCTCCTCCACAGGAATGCTTTGCTTCCACTTCTGCTCAGTCCCTGAGTCCTGATAAGTGGGGGTTTGAATAGCAAAGGATACCTCTGTTTGCTCCTGGCCATCAATCTTCCTGTCCTAGCCAGGAAGTGAGTTTGGTTGACTCTGCATCAGCCCGCTGTGGAATGTTTCATCACAGAAGTTAATGAGGACGCTTTCGTGGTTTCCTTCCCTCTAAAGACTGAGGTGCGGACCTTTCTCCATTTGAAGCTATTTTGATTTTTTGCAGATAGGGTCTCACTAGGTAGTCCAGGCAAGCCTCGAGCTCACCATCCTCCTGCCTTGGTCTCCTGAGCATGGAGATTACGGGCCTCTGCCACCACATCTGCTTTAAGATTTTTTTTCTTCCACTTATTTTTTTTTTGCATGTCTGGTTCTTCACAGAAGCCTCCACTAAAAACCAAGAAACGACACTGTGCGTTTTGATGAAAACCAACACCTGTTGTTATTCTAAGTTTAAATGTCTGAGTTGAACATGGGCTGCTTAACGCGAGGACTCATTTGCAAGCACGGATTGATGCAGGCCCCCAGAGCGTTGGGGGAATCGAGACTCTGAGGAGAGTCTGTGGCTGGGTGGAGGGGCTGGGCTTTTCAGGGCCAGAGAGCCTTCCCTGCCCCCACCCCAAGTCACTGTCTCCCACCCTCCAACCCCACCCTTTCTTCCCAGGTCCAAGCCGTCGGTTCAAACGCGTGGTGGAGACCATCCAGGCGCAGCTGCTGAGCACTCACGACCAGCCCTCCGTGCAGGCCCTGGCAGGTGGGTGACAGGGGCTGCAGGCAGTGCGCAGGTGTCCAAGGGGACCAGGTGCAGACGGGGCGTCTGCTGTGGGGAAGCCAGGCCTACCTACTGGCCTCCTCGGACATCGTTGTGCCACAGCCTTACCTGCATTGTCGTGAACACGTTCTGCAAGTGGCTGGGGCCTGGGAGAAGGGACTCCAGCAGCCTGGAGACTGGCCTCCACAGGTCCCTAGAAGGACAGGAGGACGGTGGCCTCTGCACAGGGGCCAGTGGAGCATCCTGCCATGGAGGTCTAGGCCGCTGCTCTGGGGGAGGGTGACCAGCCAGCCATTCCTGGTGTGCCTGGGACTGAGGGGCTTTCCTAGGATGTGAGACTTTTAGTCTAAAACCAGGACAAATTGGTGGCCCTCGTGGCCAGACATCCATCAGTGACATTCAAGGACACAGGCCTCAGCTGTCCCTGTTGCTGGGCCCTAATGGTCCCTAGCAGCCAGGGGGCAGAGCGGAGTCCGGTTGAGCTGTGATAAGAAAGTAATGGAAACCGGGCGCAGTGGCGCACGCCTATAATCCCAGCAGCTTGGGAGGCGGAGGCAGGAGGATCGCAAGTTCGAGACCAGTGGTAGTCTGTGTAATTTGGTGAGACCGTGTCTCAAAAAGGTAAAAAAAAAAAAAAATGGGCTGAGGGTGCAGCTCAGTGGTCAGCACTTGCAAAGCATGCAAGCGCAAGGCCCTGGGTTCAACCTCCAGTACCGAAAAAATGATGATGATGATGATGATGATGATGATGATGATGATGATAACGTGAGCTGACTGGGGATGTAGCTCAGTGACAGGGTGCTTGTCTAGCATGGGGAAGGCCTTGGGTTTGAGCCCAGCACTGCAGAAGAGGAAGAGAGGGAGGAGGGAAGGCAGGCAAGGTGGGTGGCTTATAAATCGAAATTTATAGTCTGGAGGCTGAAGTCTAAGATCAGAGAACTGACAGAGTCAGGGTCTGGCAAGGGTCCATTGCCGGGTTCAAAGATGGTACCTTCTTGCTGTGCCTTCACACGGTGCAAGGGCCGAAGGAGCTCTGTGAGATGTCTTTTATATGAGGGCACTAATCCCATGTGTGAGGGCCCCACCTTCATGACCTAATCACTTCCCAAAAGCCTCACCTTGTATTACCATCACCTTTGGGGTGAGGACTTCAGCATGTGAATTTGGGGAGTGGAGGACCCCAGCATTCTGCCCGTTTGACGAGATGTGCCTGCCCTAGCAAACTGGTGATGATACAGATTCCTTTTTTTTTTTTTTCCTTTCTTTTTGGCACTTGGGGGTTGAACCCAGGGCCTTGCGTATACTTTGCAAGTGCTCTACCACTGAGCTGCACCCCCCAGCCCCCTTTTTATTTTTTCATCTTGAGACAGGGTCTCGCTAAGTTATGCTGGCCGCCTCTGGCCTCGAACTCGCCATCCTCCTGCTTCTACCTCCCGAGTCACTGGGATGACAGGCGTGCGCCACCACGCCCAGCGACGATGCGGATTCCTAATGCAGGGAGCCCTTGCTCAGGGAAGCAGGCTCCTTGCAGGAAACAGGGAATAAAGGTGCTAAATGCCCTGGAGCCAGCAGGGGACAGTTGTCTGCCCTGGGGAAGTCTGGCAACATCAGCTTTGCAAGCATCCCTGCCCTTTTGCAGGCCCTCTGTCCCTTTATTCAAGAGAGCAGGCAAAGGGGATGCGGCAATAGGGGCGGGGCCACAGTAGCCTTGTCACCAGAGAACACTGAGTCCCAAGCTCAGGCCTGTGCACTGGGGACCTGAGACCCTCGAAGGGGCCAGTCTTGCTCCTGGGTTAGTCCCCTGTGGCTGCCATTGATCAGTGACCATAAACTTGGCGGCTGAAACAAGACAGGTTCATCATCCTACAGTGCGGGAGTCTAGACGCCCCAGGCGGGGCTCTCGGGCCTGACATCACAGTTCCCAAGAGCCACAGTGCCTCCCCAGGCTCCCGTGCAGGGCGGGTCCTCTGGCCTCCTGCGGCATCTGGAGACGCCATGTCCTTCACCCGAGGCCCCTTCCTCCAGTCCGAGCCAGCCACCCTGCTCTGACCCCGACCTTAGCTGCTTCGTCATTGATGGACTCGTGAGACTCAGGTCTGCCCAGATAATTCAAGGTCACCTCTCTCTCACCTAAGGAGATTAATTTCAATCACCGCACAAAGTCTCTTCTGCCCCATAAAGTAATGTGTTTACAGATCCCCAGCATTTGGGTGAGGGTGTCCTCGGGAGATGTCATTATTCAGCCTTCGATGGCCCCCCAAGGGACGTTAGGCAGTGTGTGGAGACATGTTCCATTGTCTCAATGGGGGAGGGCATAGAGATGTTACTGGCAGCTTGTGGGTGAATACAAAGGATGCCCTGAAGTATCCTACAACTCACGGGATACCCTCCCAACAAAGGATAATCCAGGCCCGATCCCAGTTGCACCCAGGTGAGGAACTCTCTTGGGCCTTATAGTTGCTGGGGCAACCTGAGAGCAAATTAGGTCCACTGGATCCCATTACCAAGGGAAGCTGGCCTTAGCAACCAGGGATCCCAGAAGGGCCCACCCTCAAAGATGCAGGACCAACAGGCACCCTGGGGCCTCAGCCACCTGTCTGATGAACAGGAGGGGGCCCTGGGAAACAGAGAGGCTCCTTGGTTGCCATGGCAACAAGCAAGTGCCCATCCACGCACACTCCCAGTAAAACAGCATCTTTTAAAGGGGCCAGGTCTGCACCAGGGGACCTCAGGAAATGTTTCAGCCCCCCATGGAAATGGCCACACAGGCAATGTTTCTACTGCAGGTCCCTAGAGCAAGTGGCCTCTGTCTGGGGAATTTGAGCCCCACAAAAGCATGGCCCAAGTCAGGCAGCCCCAACCAGGAGGGCCTGAGACCCCTGAATAATGTGCAGTGGGCTCCCATTCCCCCAAAACACTTCTCCCTAACAACCTAGCAGTGGGTGTGGGGTTCCTTCTGGCTGTCATTCTGTGTCCCATGCCAGCCAGCTGCTGTCTGTCCCTGGGAATTTTCTGAGGGGAGCTGGACCGAATCTTAGATTAACTGGCCAGGCTTCAAAGGCACAAGAGTTATGGGGTCTGCTGGGTGCGGTGGCGCACGCCTGTTATCCCAGAGGCTTGGGAGGCAGAGGCAGGAGGTTCGAAAGTTCGAGACCAGAGGCAGTCTGCGTAACTTAGCGAGACCCTGTCTCAAAAAGTAAAAAAATGGGCTGGGGGTGCAGCTCAGTGGTCCAGCACTTGCAGAGCATGCAGGCACGAGGCCCTGGGTTCAACCCCCAGTCCTGAAAAAAAAAAAAAAAGAGTTACGGGGTCTGGCATCCAGCTGTCACCTTGGATAGCCAGCCCCTGTCGTAGGGTGGAGACCCCTCAGCAGCCACCTCGGGGGCCTGTGGTCACACTGATGGAGAGTTTATCGGATTTCACCAGGATCTTAGCTGAGTTTTGGGGTCCTTGAGACCAAGCAGAGGAGCCTCAGCCCTGAGCTCGGACGCCCCAGGAAGCCCATGCGAAACTTCTTCCTCCCTTACAGATGAGAAGAACGGAGCCCAGCCCCGGCCTGCCGGCACCCCACCCCGAAGCCTGCAGCCCCCACCTGGCCGCCCAGACCCCGAGCTGAGCAGCTCTCCCCGTCGAGGCCCCCCCAAGGACAAGAAGCTCCTCGCCACCAATGGGACCCCTTTGCCCTGACCCCAGGGGGCCAGGGAAGGAGGGGAGCCCCCTCCACCCCCCTTCCCTGCCCCCCAACTGTGAATCTGTAAATAAGGCCCAAGGAGTATGTCATCGGGAGGGGGGACACGCAGCCCAGCCTTGCCTGGCAGGGCTGGGACTCCAGGGGCCGCGCCCAGCGGGGGGAGGGTCTAGGGCAACACGGGGGCAGGGAGCTGTTTCTATTTTATTTATTGATTAATTTATTATTTTATTTATTGATCAATCTCTGCGGGTGGGGTGGGGGAGGGACGGGAGCTGGTTGGGGTGGCTTAGCAGATCCGGACAGGGCCCTCTGACCCTGTGTCCTCCCCACCCTATCCTGGGCCCCGACTCCCCCGGTCCTTCCCCTTCCCCCACGACCTTCTGTACGGATTTGCTCTCCCGGAAGGAATTCTGGTTTCGCGTGACCCTGCCTGCGTCCGTGTCTCTGATTCCGCCGGCGGCAACAGCAACAAAAAATAATAAATAGCCTTGATCAGGGACAGCTGGCTGGCCTTGGCCTCTCGCTTCCTGGGTGCCCCTGGTTGCAGGGACAGGCAGGCGCCCATACACCGGCTCCGACTGGGCGTCCCAGGCCCCCTCCCAACACAGGTCCACCAGGCTTCGGGAGGTGAACGATCAGCAGTGTCCTGTCTCGGCAAGTCGGAGCGATCCCTGGTGGTTTATCCTGGGGGGACCAGGCGTTGGCCCCAGCGCCCCTTCTCCACCCATGAGGCCAAGTCAGGGTGCTGATGACACCTGGACCTGCAGGGATATGGGAGAGACTGGGGCAGCGCTGAGGCCGGGCTGCGGCCGAAGGCTCAGGACGCAGCCGTCCAGGCAGGAGAAGTCCACGGCGAAGAGGCCGAAGAGCGCGAACAGGAGCATGGCCAGCGCCCATTCGCAGGCCGCCGAGGCGGACCGCAGCGGCCACGAGTGGAGGACGATCACTGGGCAGGAGTCAAGGGCCACGTGCCAGTGCAAAGGGCCTGGGGTCACCGCTCCATGCTGGGTAATCTCAGGCTGGGCTGACACCATTTCTGCGTGGCCTCATGAGTCATTCACCCCCTCCCTGGCTTGATGGAAGCCCAGGGCTGGCCACCACCTCAGTCCTCACCTTCTTACGTACATTCTCAAACAGATCCTTCCTGTAGTCACCCCTGTCCTCTGAACCCTATGGTCACTCCCCATCTGTGCCGGGCTTTCTTCTCAGGTGTCCCCTCATTCTTTGCATCCCCAAGCTGGGTACAGCAGCACATGCCTGTCATCCCAGCGACTCTGGAGATAGAGGCGGGAGGGTCGCAGGCTCAAGGCCAGAGGCAGCCTGCATAACTTAGTGAGACCCTGTCTCAAGATAAAAAATAAGACGGGTACAGTGATGCACACCTGTAATCCCAGTGGCTCCGGAGGCGGAGGTGGGAGGATCACAAGTTTGAGACCAGAGGCAGTCTGGGTAACTTAGCGAAACACTGTCTCAAAAAGTAAAAAAAAAAAAAAAAAAAAAGGCTGGGGGCGCAGCTCAGTGGTCCAGCACTTGCAAAGCATGCAAGCATGAGGCCCTGGGTTCAACCCCCAGTACCAGGGAAAAAACAAATAGGCTGGGGGTGCAGCTCTGTGGTAGAGCACTTGCAAAGCATGCATGAGGCTCTGGACTCAATTCCCAAGTACCCCCTCAGAAACAACTGGATCCCTGACAGCCCCGTTTCCTGTTCCATTAATCTTCCGGATCCCAGAATGGCTCTGCAGTTTCCCAGCTTGTCTGAGCAGGACCCATGGCTGTTCCCTCCAGACACAAGGCTTCCCTGACAGCCCCGTTTCCTGTTCCGTTAATCTTCCGGATCCCAGAATGGCTCTGCAGCTTCCCAGCTTGTCTGAGCAGGACCCATGGCTGTTCCCTCCAGACACAAGGCTTCCTGCACAGATCTCCCGCCCCTGCCTGCCTCAGGCCATCTGCAGCTTTGTCCTGATCATCGCCTCCTACCTATGAGCCCCAGCCCCCTCCCACAGAATCTGACCTCTTCCCTCTGAATCTGCTCCTCTTCTGGGCATCCCCACCTCCCACCTCCATGGCCTCTCCATCCTCTCACTTGTCCAAGTGGACCCTTGGGGATTCCCCACCTCCTCCACTAGCCTGTTATCTGTTCTGTTGTTGTTTTGTTTTGTTTTTTAACAGTACTGAGGCTTGAACTCAGGGCCTTTCGCTTGCATGCTTTGCAAGTGCTGGACCACTGAGCTGTGCCCCAGCCCATTTTTTACCTTTTGAGACAGGGTCTCGCTAAGTTATGCAGACCGCCTCTGGTCTCAAACTCCAGGCATCCTCCAACATGGAGTCTCAGAGGGACATCGCTTGTTTTCTGGAACCTCTCACTTGAGCCCCCTCTGCCTCCTCTCCCCTTTTTATCCAATCTAGTTCCAACCAGATCACCATAGACATTATTATTTCATTCATTTTCCTCCTTCCTTCCTTCCTTCCTTTCTTTCTCTTTCTTTCTTTCTTTCTTTCTTTCTTTCTTTCTTTCTTTCTTTCATTTCCTCTTTTCCTTTCTTTTTATAGCCAGGGCTGGCCACAAACTCATGATTTTCCTGCCTCAGCCTCCTGAGTGCTGGAAGGACAGGCATGTGCCACCAAGTCCGGCTTCCTGCAAGGATTTCTACGCTGCTTGTGTGCCGGCTAGTAGGGGTAGATGGGGAGTAAGGCTAAGGCTATCACTGGCCATGCAAGTTTTATAGCATGGGAGAGGTGTGAGCTCCCAAACACTGATTGCTCACTCCCAGGACTGACCTGTTCCTCCCCTCCTTGCAAGCTTTCTGTGGCTCCCTATCACCCCATGAAGCCAGGGCTTCCAACCCCTCAGCTTGGAGAGCCTCAGCTCTGATCCTTCCCTGAGCTGGCTTTGCCCCCTGGAATAAACACTAATTTTTCAGCCCTAGACCAAAGTGCCTGCAGCCGTAGCCCTATGGCACCCGATCCTGTCAGATCTCAGAAGCTAAGCAAGGACGGGCTTGGTTAGTCCTTGGATGGGAGACCACCTGGGAACACCAGGTGCCGTATAGGCTTGGGAGAAGGACCCAGCAATCCACTCCCAAAAATCAATCAGCCACTGAAAACCCTGTGAATAGCAGAAAAGCACGGGCAATAGTGTTTCGCCTGTTGTACGCAGGGTCACTATGAGTCAGACACCAACTAGACACCACCTAACAACAACAACAACAACAACAACAGACCCAAAGTGGCCCCTTCTGCAGGACCAGGTTCTGGTTCCTGTCGGTGTTGGACCCATTTCTGCAGAATTCCCACCCTTGTCACTCTCAGCTGTCCCTCTTTATGGCTCCTTCCCACCCACAATCAGCAGGCAAACTGATGCTCCCTCCACGTGTGAAGATTCTGAAGGGTGGGTTGGATCTCACCAGCGGGCCGGCCTCCTGCGCAGGGCCAGCCGGTTCCCACCTGCTGGAGTTGCGAAGGCGAAGCTGAGGGCCAGCCCTGCCCACCTATCCCATGGGATTCCAGTTATTGTCCTGGGAAAGGAGATACTTATCTCTACTCTATGTTTCTAGTGCAGCCAGGGCTGGGCCTTCACTGGTTTCCCTCTTTTTTTTTTCTCCTTGCCACTTCTGGGGATCCAACCCAGGGCTGTGTGCGCACGAGGCAGGCACTCTGCCACTGAGCCACATCCCCAGCCCTTGTTTTTCTGAGTCAGGGTCTCGCTATATAGCTCGTGTTAGCCTTGAATTTGTGCTCCGCCTGCCTCCACCTCCCCAGTGCTAGGATTGCAAGCCTGCATCACCACACCCAGCTAGGTTTCCCCTCTTCGCCATGCTGCCTCTGCTGGTCCCACCCTCCAGCCTCCCCGTAAATGAGAGAATGAAGCCCTACGGCCCTCCTCTCCAAGCTCTCTGCGCTACCCGGCCTCGTTGATCACTACTGTGATAAAAGCACCTCCATTTCCCAGGTAGGGAAACAGACTCAGAGAACGACTGGATCTGCGTAGAAATGGGCCGTGCAGGTGGAAAGGGACCGGGGTGACTCAGAAATGAGTGGGAAATGAGCCTCCACACAGCGCCGTGCGGGCGGCTCTGGTTGGTAGCGTTTGCCAGTCACCCTGGTGTAAATACTACCGCTTCGGCCCTTGCAAGCCACTCACTCGGAGCCAGGGAGCATGGAGTGGGAAAGAGATGTGGGAGCTGGTATTGAGAGGCATCCAAGCCGCCTGTGGCCAGCCGCTACCTCCACCCAGGGCTCTCACCACGAGGCTTGGCCAAGGGGCTCTCCTGCCCGAACCGGCTTCTATGTGGCGGACACCTGCCAGTCCAGCACTTGGGAGGTTGACACAGGGAGATCAACATGAGTTTGAGGCCACTCTGGGCTATGTACAGCTCCAGGCCAGCTAGGGCTAAATAGCAAGACCGTGTCTCAAAAGCAAACAAAAACCCAAAACTCTAAAATACCACCCCGCCCAGTGCCTGGCATGGGAAAGGTACCCCAAATGCCCCGTTATTAATATATCATTCTCCCCATAGTTGTTGTTGTTGTCAGGTGCCATCAAGTCGGGACTGACTCATAGTGACCCTGTGTACAACAGATGAAATGTTACCCAACACTGTGCCATTCGCGGCACTATTGTCAGTGCTTCTCTGCTATTCATAAAGTTTTAATGGCTGATTGTGTTTTGGGAGTGGGCTGCCAGGTCCTTCTCCCAAGCCTACAGCACCTGGAGTTCCCAGGTGGTCTCCCAGCCAAGGACTAACCTGGCCCGACCTTGCTTAGCTTCCGAGATCTGACCAGATTGGATGCCGGGGTGGTATGGCTGCAGACCTTTCACTAATTGTTGGTTGGTGGGTGCCATTGAGTTGGATCCGACTCATAGTGACCTTCAGAGGGTTTTCAATGGCTGATTATTTTGGGAGTGGATGGCCATGTCCTTCTACCATTTTTGTGGTGCTGGGGATCAAACTCAGGTCCTCAGAGAGTGTGGTCAGCACTCCACCCCCACTGAGCTGTAAACCCCAGGCCTTCCCAATATTTATGAGCCACACACTACACGTCAGGCATGGATCTAAGCACCTCATGTACGTTGTCCTATTTACACCTCACAGCTCTAAGGTCATCTGACAAGTGAGGAAACTGAGGCACTGAGCATTTAAGGAGCCAGGGAAAGCTACCCCCAACCACTCTGTGGAGGAGATGAGATCGCCCCACCCCCAAGCTACCTGACCTCAAAGTCAGTACTTTCCACTCCGAAGCCACGAACGGAGGCCCAGAGACAGGCAGCAACCCCCAAGGCGGCACACAGCAAAGGCACAGAGGACCAGCCTCTGTGAGGAACCACCCGGCACCCCGTTCCCAGGCGCAGGAAGGATATTGGTCACAATGAGGACGGTGCAGAGGCTGCAGAGGCCCAGGCGCAGGGGCCTGAGCCAGGGGTCGCCAGGCTGGGGCAGGCCCTTTACCCGCCAGGACAGGAAGAGCTGCAGCCAGAAGTAGACGTTGCCCAGGGTGAAGGCCAGGAAGGCCCCCACCAGGTGCGTGACCTTCTGGTTCTTTTCCTGGGAGAAAGAAGCAGAGTTGAGAGGCAGAAGGGGGGCAATGCGGGGAGGGGACCCTGGCCCCACCCAACAGACAGGAATTGAAAACTGCTCTGCCAGTGACCAGACTTCGCACTCCTTACCGTGGCAGGCACATAAGTCTGTTCTTCACCGCTGTGACCCCAGTGCCTAAAACAGTGCTTCGAACCAAGTAGGCACTCAGGAAGAGTGAGAGGAATAAATCCTGCATTCTCAATCTGGAGGGACTGATATTGCCCCCAAAGGGGAGTTTTTTTCTTTGCTTGTGGTACTTGGGGTCTGAGCCCAGGACTCTGCATATACTTTACAAGTGCTCTACCACTGGGCTGCAAAACCAGCCCATTTTAAATTTTTACTTTAAGACAGAGTCTCCCTAAGTTACGCAGGCTGCCTCTGCCCTTGAACTCACGATCCTCCCACTTCAGCCTCCCAAGTTGCTAGGATACAGGCGTGAGCCATGAAAATTTAATTCTTGAGGGGTGCAAAGTTCTTAGATATTACAGTGGTTTATGACTTTCAGATGTAATATCTATTATCTATCTATCTATCCATAGATAGGTAGGTAGACAGATATAGATGCATACTCTTTTCTCTGTTTTTCCAGGTAGGGTTTTGCTATATAGCTCAGGTTGACCTTCAACTCACAAGCCTCCTGTCTCAGCCTCTCCCAGTGCTAGGATTGCAGGTATGCACCACCATACTCAGGAAGAAATTTTCATTGTGTTTGTTGTTTTTCTTTTTCTTTTTTTTTTTCTTTTCTTTTCTTTTCTTTTTTTTTTTTTTTTTTTTGGTGGTACTGGGGGTTGGACCCAAGACCTCGCACTTGCATGCTCTGCAAGTGCTGGACCACTGCGCTGCACCCCCAGCCCATTTTTTACTTTTTGAGACAGAGTCTCGCTAAGCTACCCAGACTTCCTCTGGTCTTGAACTTGCGATCCTCCTGCCTCCGCCTCCCGAGCCACTGGGATCACAGGCATGCGCCACCGCGCCTGACTCATTTTTCTTTTTTTGAAACAGGTCTGGCTACATAGCCCAAGCTGGCCTTGAACTCACTATATAGTACAGGCTGGCCTCCAACTTTTGATCCTCCTGCCTCCGTACTGTGTGGGGTTTTTTTTTTGGGGGGGCAGGGTCTCTCTATGTAGCCCAGGCTTAATCCAAACTCGTGATCCTCTTGTCTCAGCCCCCCAAGTGTTGGGATTATAGGCATGCACTATCACGCCTGACACCAGCTAAACATTTTCGAGTACTAAAATTTTGCTGGCCCAACATGATGGTTCCTGCTTATAATCCCAGCAACTCAGAGGGCTGAGGCAGGAGGACAGGAGGCCCAAGGCAGCCTGTACGACCTAGCAAGACCCTGTCTCAAAAGAAAAAATAAAAATAGGCACAAAGTGCAGCTCAGTTGTGGAGCACTTGCCTAGCACGTGCAAGGCCCTGGGTTCAACCCCCAAGTACCGTAAAAAAAAAAAAAAAAAAATTCCTGGAGGGCTGGGTGAGGTGGTGGATTCTTGTAATTCCAATGCTCACAAGGCTGAGGCAAGAAGATCGTGAATTTGAGGCAAGCCTTGGCTACATAGTGAAACCCATCCAAAAAAACAAAACAAAACAGCTCATAGAGGGAGGAAACAAATGGGAAAATGTCTTGTAAGACTCCTTAGGGAGGCTATATAATGATAATGATGGTGATAATAAATAATGATATAGCTATGACTTCGCCATTGAGGAGCTCAGGAAAAATGAATAAGCAAATGATTGTTATGCAAACGAGATGTTGTCTGAATATCCTGTGGTCTCCCGGAAGCTTCCATTATTTCAGAAAGAGAGGCTGGACAAAAAAATAAGAACAAAATAAACTGGAAAGATTTCTCCTGTCCTTTGTGGATTCATTCATTCTACAAATATCTGCCAATATCTATGACTGTGGGTGCTAGAGTCTACGAATCTGGGTTCATTTCTGACCACCAGAGATGAGCAGATTCAAAGACATGGGGATATGCCCACGTGGTAGGGCACTCCTGTAACATCCCGGCTCCGGAGGCCGAGGCAGGAGGATGGTGAGCTCGAGGCCAGAGGCAGCTTGCATAATTTAGGGAGACCTTGTTTGAAAATAAAAACTGAAAAATAGGCTGGGGGTGCAGCTCAGTGATACAGCGCTTGCAAAGCATGCAGCAGGCCCGGGGTTCAACCCCCAGTACTGCCACAAAAACAAAACAAAACAAACAAACAAAAACAAAACAAAACAAAAATTTAAAAACGCCTCTGGGATATGGCCTACAGGACCTAGCTAGAGTTCTTGTGGAAATGGATTGAGAATATCTGCTGGGTAAAGCCTGCCTCCTACAAAGGGGATATTCAGGACAGCAAAATGAAAAATGAGTGAAGCGCAGGAATTTCCTGACTAAATGAGATGGGGAAGGAGGTTGTCACAAAATTCTCCCACCCTGCTCAGGTTTCCCTAGATACCTTCCGCCAAGAGTCAACTGCAGGGATCTGGGTTCAGATAGTGGCCCACGATATGCCAGAAAACTACAAGTCCCAGGAGGCCTTGTGAGCCAAGAGGTGGGAGAATGGGCAGCGAGAGGCCCGGGGGATGCCGGGAGTTGTAGTCCATCCCCGCCAGCTACCCATGCGGGTGTCCAGGGCGTCTCACCTGGAAGTTGCCTACTATAGAGGTCCCCAGGGTGCACAGGAGCCCCGACCACAGAGTCAGCTGGTTAGGCCACGTTCGGATGCCCCAGTCCCGCAGCTGGTGATAACGCACAACGCAAATCCAGGATGCTGCGGGGAGAGGAGAGGGGTCAGCGGGCTCCCACTGGGGCCGGAGTCCCGGATGTGAGGGCAGAAGCCGGCTAGAGGTTCTGGCCTACTGTAGCGTATGAGGGAGGAGGCTGGGTCTGGATCCCTGGGTCTGAGGGAGAAGGGGTGGGCCTGGACTCCTAGGTCTGAGGGTGGATGCTGGAGCCTGGACCCCTGGGTCTGAGGGAGGAGGCTGGAGCCTGGACCCCTGGATCTGAGGGAGGAGGCTGGGGCTGGACTCCTAGGTCCGAGGGAGGAGGCTGGAGCCTGGACACCTGGGTCTGAGGGAGGAATATTAGGCCTGGACATCTGGGTCTGATGGAGAAGGGTTGGGTCCAGACACCTGGATCTGAGGGAGGAGGACTGGGACTGGATTCCTAGGTCTGAGGGAGCAGGGGTGGGGCATGGACCCCTGGGTCTGAGGGAGGAGGTTGGGGCCTGTACCCCCAGGGCTGAGGGAGGAGGGCCGGGGGATCTCTGGGCTGCTTTGGGCCGGCGGAGAAGGGACAGGCTAGAGAATATTTACCCATAGCAGCTCCCATGTTGAGGACCTGGGCGAAGATGCAGCTCTGAGGCGGGTAAGATCCGCAGATGCTGCGGGAGGCAGAGGGTCATGCCGTGGTTCCCCAGGGCCTGCCCCTGCCTTCCCGCCCCTCCCTGCGCACGCCATGCCAGCCACCTGATGTAGGGGAAGCCTTCCGTGAGGTCCACGCTCTTGTTAGCCACGGCGATGGCAAAGCTGAGATGGGAACACACCTAGGTGAGTGGGGTCTGTGGGCGGTGGTGCCTCCTGTTAACCACACATGTCATATCCCAGCAAAACAAGCTTGGACTTGTGGCCTCTGCCTCCCTCACACACAGAACTCCAGACCCCCCTTTCGTCTTGGAGACCCACGGGGCCAGGCCCCAGCACTCCTGCTTCAGACCCAAAGATCAGACTCCAGCCCTCCTTCCCCAGACCTAGTGGTCAAGGCCTCAGCCCTCCTCCATTAGACCTGGTGGTCAAGGTCTCAGCCCTCCTCCATCAGACCTGGGAGTCCAGACCCAGTCCTCTTCCCTAAGACCCAGGGGTCCAGACTCCAGCTCTCAGACCCAGACGTCCAGACTTCAGACCCCCTCCCTCAGAGCCGGGGGTCCAGGGCACAACCTCCTCCCTAAGACCCAGGGGTCCAGATCCAACCCTCCTCCCTCAGACCCATCATCTAGAACCAACTCTGTTCCCTCAGACCCAGAGATCAAGGCCTCAGCCCTCCTCCCTCAGACCCAGGGGTCCAGGACACAACTTCCTCCTTTGGACCCAGGGGTCCAGTCCCAGCCCTCCTCCCTCAGACCCAGGGTTCCAGACCCAGCCCTCCTCCATCAGACCCAGGCTCTGGACCCCAGCCCTCCTCCCCCAGACCCACAGTCGAGACCCAGCCTCCTCCCTGAGACCCAGGCATCACCCCTGTGCCTTGGCTACTCACACGATCCAGACGCCGGCCATAGCCCATATTGCCAGGAGGACGGGTAGGAGGGTCAAGTAGCCCCACATGCCGGCCCCGCAGCGGAAGGAGAGGGGCTGGGACAGGAGCTGGCAGCCTCTCGTCCTCAGGTGAGGAAGGAGCCCTCAGGCAGGTGGACCCGAGGCAGCCTCGCAGGTGTGATTGGCCAGGCCAGCCTGCGCTCCGGGCCTGTGCCTATCTCCCTCACAGCCTCCACTGCTGACCTCCCCGCTCCTCCTGCTCGGCGACCTCCCTTCCACGCTCCAGGCTCAGGACCTCCCCAGGGCCTCCCAGCTGCGCATCCCCTCCCTTCTGCCAGCTTCCTCTGTGTGTTTGAAGCTGGGTGACAGCTTGGAGAAGAAGGGCTGGGAGCGGGGTGGGGCCGTGGCAAGAGGGCTGCCTGCTTTCTCATAGAGGCAAAGTCCAAGCCCGAGCACCTCCGGGACTATCTTTGGCCTTGGGACCTCACCCCCAAACTACCACTTCCTGTCTCTTCAGAACCAACCAAGCAGCACCCGAGCTTCGGGGAGTCCCTCATTTCCTTCCTCTGGCTTTGCGGGTTCTTTTCTATTTCTCATGCATTCTTTGCAAGTACTCTACCATTGAGCTGCACCCCCCAATCCCTCTTTTTAAAATATCGTTTATATGAGGCAGAACCTCGATAAGTTACGCAGGCTGCCTTTGGCCTCCAGCCTGCGATCCACCTGCCTCCGCTTCCCCAGTCGCTGGGATTCCAGGCGTGGACCTCTGCACCTGGCTTAGCTATGTGGGTTCAACATCCAAACTCCCAGGCTTTATCCTCCTCAGGACCCAGAAGTCTGAGCCTCTAGATTTCTCCACTTTCCTCCCTTGAGGACCCAAGAGTCTAGCCCCCCCAACCCAACTGCCCCTAGCGCTTTTCTTTCTTAGGACCCAGGCCCTTGTGGAATGCATGCATTTGTTTTAACTCCTAGAGTTCAACCTCCCTTACCTACTTGTAAGTCGGGGCCCTCAGTTCTGGACTCCTGATATCGGGTGCCTTTTCTGTCCCCGGGGCTGCTCCATGTGGGGCCCTGGTGACCCCGCCTCTTCCCCTCCACTTGTCTTCCCCTCTCCCTTTCTTTTTCCGACAGCCCCAGAGTTCCCCAGGCAGCAGGGTGTGGGTGGGAAGAGGGAACCTAGTGGTGAAATCGCCATCAGAAGTCTGCGCCTAGAAAGCTCCTACTTCCTCTGTGCCGACCGTTTTCCTTCTCTCTTCCACGTGACAACACTCAACTTTCTGTCTCTTCCGTCTTGGTTAGGCCTCCACGTTCTGCTGAGGACCCAGGACTCCAGGGCCCGGCCCCTCCTCCTTCTGCATCCCTTTTCTCTTCTTTTCCCCCAGCACTGGGGTTTGAACCTAGGGCTACACGAGCTGCACCCTCAAATCCCTCCCCTTTTTAACGTTTTATTTTTGAGACAGGGTCTCGCTAAGTTGCGCAGGCTGCCTCTGGCCTCAGACTTGCGATCCTCCTGCCTCCGCCTCCCGAGTTGCTGGGATTACAGGTGTGTGCCATCTCGCCAACTCTGGCCTATTCGGATAAGTAGATCTTACCATAGGGAGCCTTTTGTGCCTGGCTTCTTCTGGTTTTATCCTGTTTCTGAGGTTTCGTCCAAACCTCTGTGGTTTGAATGTGGTTTGTTTCTCAAAAACTCACACTGAGATTGAATCCTCATTATCAACTATTCCGGCAGTCTGGGGAATGTAGCTCAGTAGCAGAACACTTGCATAGTGTGTGCAAGGCCCTGGGTTCGAGCCCCAGCTCCACAAAGTAAAAAGAGAAGAAAGGGACCAGATGGGACCTTTAAAAGGTGGTTAGGGTTCTACCTTGGTGAGTGGGTTACCCTGCTCGTGGGGTTAAGGGATTTATGGGGTGACGGGTTGTCTCCACTGTGGGCTGCTTTGACTAGGTCTCTCCTGAGCTCCCTGTCTACCAGGCGATGCCCTGCACCACGTCTGGACCGGCCAAGAAGGTCAACACCCCACGTAGCCTCTCGACCTCGGACCAGAACCATGAGCCAAAATAATGCTCTGTCCTTCAGAACTTACTCAGCCTATGGTATAACGTCCTGAACAGCAGACCATGGGCTGAGACTCGCACTGTGGCAAGGTTCAGTGCCTCGGTCCTTTTTATGACTGAGTAGTGTTCCACTGACCCCATGTCTTTGCAGTCTTCAAAGTCTAAGGCCATAAGTTCTGCAGGATTCCCAGCAACAAGGACTTTAAGCTGCTACTTTATTTATTTATTTTTGCTGGTATTGGGGGTGGCAGCCCATTTTTTTTACTTTTTTTTATTGGGGGGAGTTGCAGCCCATGTTTTTACTTTTTGAGACAAGCTCTCAATAAATTACGCAGGCTGCCTCTGGTCTCGAACTTGCCATCCTCCTGCCTCAGCCTCCTGAGTTGCTGGGATGACAGAAATGGGCCACGGTACCTGCCTAGTATCCCTGGTTTCTTGACTTAAACCTGTGTAAGCTGCACACACACACACACACACACACACACACACACACACAGCCTAAAGACCTTGAGTTTAAAAACCTGCAACTATCTCAAACTGCACATATTCAAGACTATGGAAGATGAGGATCCAGCTCAGAGACACAGCACTTGCCCAGCACATGCAAAGATCTGGTTTGGTCCCCAGGACTGAGGAGAGAGACAGATAGACAGACAGACAGACAGACAGAAGACAGACTGTGCCTTAGAAGACCCAGAGCTCTCTGTTCAGTGAGACTTGAGTTGGAATCTCGCCTCTGCCATGGAACAGCTGGGTGGCAGGAGTGGTTTGTGGTGGTTGCTCTCTTAGAGGGCCACTGGCCACGTGTGTGCACCAGGTCACAGTTTGGAGGCCTGCAGTCTGACACAGGACTCACTGGGCTAAAGTTGAGGTGCTGGCAGGGCTGGGCTTTCCAGAGGCTCTGGGGAGAATCGACTTCCCTGCCTCTTCCAGTCCAAGAGGCTGCCTGCGTCCCTTGGCAAATAAACCCCTGCCTTGGGGTACAGGGTCCCTAGGTTTGCTCTCTCTCTCTCTCTCTCTCTCTCTCTCTCTCTCTCTCTCTGTATAAGGCATATAAAGATGAATCAAGAAACCCCAGGCATTCTAGCTGGGTGCTAAGGCACACTCCTGTAATCCCAGCGACTCGAGAGGCTGAGACAGGAGGATCTCAAGTTTGAGGCCAGATGCAGCCTACACCATTTAGGGAGACCCTGTTTTGCTATTTCCCGAGCCACGTTTCTGTCCGTAAGTCCCTGGCAAATTGCAGTTTGTGCAGTCTTTCTGCCTCTTTTTTTCCATCTTAAGCACTTTCCACCTCAAGCAGCTGTTTCTTCTCTGCTTGATGTTTCCAAAACACACCCTTTGTAGAGTCCGAAACTGGGAAGACGCCCAGAAAAGGAGTCTGGCTGTATCAGTTGGTTCCTCCGGGCAGTGGACTGGGTTAGAGTGCAAGAGATTTATTGGGGGTGAGGCCAGGAAAAGATAAAAGGGAGAAAGGGCAGGAATGAGGGCTGGGGTGTGGGTGCATCTGACCCTGGAGCAAGGAGAAGAGGAAGGAAAAGCCTCAGATAGCGATGCGGCTCTAAGAAAGCACAGGCCCTGTGGGCCATGTGGCACAAACATTTCCTAATCCTCGGAGAGGGAAAGCAACTGAGTGGCTACAACAGGGCGGGAGGACTGGGGCGGGGCAGTCATTGCATAATAGGCATGAAGTTGCCTTTTGGGGCCATAAAAATGTTTTGTTAGTGAGGCAGGATAGAAAGCCAGGGATAGCTGGGCTCCGTGGTGCACACCCATAATCCCAGTGACTCAGGAGGCAGAGGCAGGAGGATCGCAAGTTTGAGACCAGAGGTAGTCTGCGTAACTTAGCGAGACCCTGTCTCAAAAAGTAAAAGAAATGGTCTGGAGGTGCAGCTCCATGGTACAGTACTTGCAGAGCATGCAAGCGCAAGGCCCTGGGTTCAATCCCCGGTATGGAAAAAAAAAAAAAAAAAAAAGAAAGGAAAGTTAGGAATCGTTTAGGGGCCATGAGAAGAAAAGGGCTTTCCACCCCAGGATCTGGTCTGACTCTTGTCGGCTGAGAAGCCCAGCACAACTAAAAAAAGAAAGTTGCTGTGAGAACCACACACATAGAAATCAGGGCTTTTCTAAGAATTCCCCTAAACCAGATTGTTGTTGTTGTTGTTAGGTGCCTTCGAGTCGGTATCCAACTCATAGCGACCCTCATAGGGTTTTCAATGGCTGAGTGCTTCGGGATTGCCTTGGGAGTGGATTGCCAGGTCCTTCTCCCATTTTTTCGGTGCTGGGAATTGAACTCAGGACCTCAAAGACTGCAGCGCAGCGCTCTACCCACTGAGCTAAATCCCAGCCCCTAAACCAGATTATGGACCGTAATCACAATTAGCAGCCCTGGGTAACCTTGTGACTAAATGTGTAAGAGTTTCCTGGCCAGGTGCTCCTTTCCTTATTTATAATGCGCCTCCAGGACCCTATTAAGCAATGCAACTTCAAAAGCCCCAAAGTCAAGTGGGAATCTCTCTTGACTTGGAGAGGCTGCATCAACGTCTAGAGCGTGTGCTATTATTTCCTTAGGTGTCTCTCCCTCTGTGCCCATGCTTCACTCTGAAGCACCTGCTATTACCATTCCCCACTCTTACATGATAAGCCCTACAACTCTGCTTCACCCTCTGACTTGTCCTGAAATTGATTTCTGTGATGGAGCCAAGGACCTGGCATCGCCTGAGTGGAGGTCTGGGGAAAGAGGACTCCACAAAGCGGGTGGCAACGCTGGGCTGCATGTCTCACGGCCGCTGACATCACTAGACAGACAGATTAGTTCCACAATACTATGTTGTTGTTGTTGTTGTTAGGTGCCCTTGAGTCAGTATCTGACTCATAGCAATCCTATGTACAACAGGCGAAACAGTATTATTACTGCTTCACTGCTATTCGTAGGGTTTTCAGTGGTGGATTGTTTTTTTGGGAGTAGATTGCCAGGTCCTTCTCCCTAGCCTGCAGTACCTGGTATTCCCAGGTGGTCTCCTATCCAAGGACTAACCAGGCTGACCCTGCTTAGCTTCTGCGATCAGGCAGGATAGGGTGCCAGGGCACTAGGGCTGCAGACAGGTTACAGTGGTGAATCTTCTGTGGATTTGACCTCAAGTAAACAAACAAAACCCAACAAGATGTTGCCCCTAGAGGTGTCCTGCATTGGGTGGAAATGGCCAAGCTCTAGTCCCTGCCCCATGCTTTGTCATAGGTTGGGGGTACCTGAATAGAATGTGATCCCAACCCAAACACAATAGCACAGCTGGAGGCTGGAGCCCAGCGGGACTCCTCATGGCTGAGATAGTTCTGCCACCCAGCACCATCCATCATGATTATTGTACTGGCCCAGTATCACTCAGCCAGTCAGTGGAGAAGCTGAGGTCTGCCGGACTCTAACATTTGGTTCTCTCCAAAGTACCATGCCACCTCCTTTAATATCCATCCCTATATCCACCTATCCAACCTCTCTACGTGGGTCCTCACCTGTCTGCACTCATCCGACCCGCCCACCTGCCCATCCAGCACACCATTTCCTTGTATATCCTTCTAACTCTCCAATATTCCATTGAACTATCCATTCATTCATCAGTATATTCTTTTGTTCTTTTCATCATTTCCTTTTTCCATTTTTCCTACTGTCTGCCCATTGATTCAGTCATCTACCACAAGAGGAGATGGAGAGACCCAAGCTAGTGGATTGGCTCTGTCTTACCATGCACGGCTCTACACCATGTTATCACGCAGCACCAGATGTCAGCACCTCGATACTGAGCTTTTCAGCCTCCAGAAATGTGAGCTAAATAAATCTTTACTCTTTAGTCTTTACAAATTACCCAGTGTATGGTATTCAGTTATAGCAACAAAAAGCAAGAGAAGAAAAAAAAAAGGAAGAAAAGAAAAAGAGATAAGGAAAATACAGAAAAGAAATGGAAAGGAAAGAAAAGAAAAGAAAAAAGAAAAGACCTAAAGCAAACCTGTGCCCATTAAATACTAACTCTCCATTCCCTCCTCCCAAAGTCCGTAGCACCCTGCATTCTGCTCTCAGTCTCTGTGAGTTTAACTTCTCTAGGTACCTCATATACACAGAATCGTGCAATATTTGTTCCTTTATGTCTGCCTTATTTCACTTAGCATGGTGTCCTCGAGTTTCACCCATCTTGTAGCACGTGTCAGAATTTCCTTCTATTTTATGGCTGAATAATATTCTATTCATGGATGTACCACATTGTATTGCACATTTTGGTTAGTTCCATCTTTTGACTACCACAACGTCACTATAAACATTCACATGTGACATTTTGTGTCTTCACTCTTCAGTGTATTCCTAGAAATAGAATTGCTACACCATGCAGAAACAGTTTGAGAAACTGAACTATTCCCCATAGTGCCTGTACCATTTTGCAACTCCACCAGGAGGCCTCCAATTCATGACAGCTCCAATGTACATCTTCAATAGCACTTTGTATTATTTGTTGTTTTTCATATAATAATTGCCCTAGTGGATGTGAAGTGACATCTTGTGGATTTGATTTGCATTTCCCTAGCAACGAATGATGTTGAGCACCTTTCTGTGAGCTTACTGGCCTTTTTCTTTTTTTTTTTTTTTTGACAGTGCTGTGTAACAACCCCAGAGCCTTGCCCATGAGAAACAAGTGGTCCACCTTGTTTTATATATCCCTTTCTTTCTTTCTTTCTTTCTTTCTTTCTCTCTTTCTCTCTTTCTCTCTCTCTTTCTTTTTCTTTTTTGTTTTTTGGCAGGGCTAGAGGGTTTGAACCCAGGGTCTTATGCATTTTTTTGCAAATGCTTTACCACTGAGCTGCATCCTCAGCCCCCTTTTTTATTTTGTATTTTGAGACAAGGTCTCATTAAATTGCACAAACTTGCCTCTGGTCTCAAACTTGTGATCCTCCTGCCTCTACCTCCCTAGTCACTGGGATTACAGGCGTGCACCACCACACTCAGCTTCATTTGCACACATTCTTTGGAGAAGTGTCTATTCAAGTCCTTGGCCTACATTTTTTTTTCTTTTTCTTTTTTTCTTTCTTTCTTTCTTTCTTTTTTTTTTTTTTTGAGATAGGATTTCATTATGTAGCCCAAACTGGTCTGGAAGTCTCTATGTAGCCCAAGCCAGCCTTGGACTTGTGTTCCTCCCCCCTCAACGTCCCGAGTACTGTGATTACAAGCCTGTGCCACCATCCTGGGGATCACACCCAGGTCTTCATGAATGCTAAGCTCGGGCTCTGCCTCTGAGCTCCACCCCAACGCCCCCTTACCCACTCTTTAAGCCAAGTTTTCAAAACATTATTGTTACTGTAGCCGTAAGGTTCTTTGTGTTCTGGATCACAAGTCCATCATCAGATATGATTTGCCAACATTTGTCCCATGCTGTGGGTAGCCCTCTTTTGACCTAATATTTTCTCGCCCTCAGGATGTTACTTCTTGTGCGATTATTTCATCCTTCTGCAAGTTTTTATCAAAAGCCAGAGGCGAGCCAGGCACTGGGCTTAGTATCAGAGACTCAGCCCTGAATAAGACAAAAGCCTCTGCTCTCCTGCAGCTTATGTTTCAGCTGGAAAGTACAATAAACAAACAAACAAAGACTATCCAATATCAGACAGCAGCAATGCTATACAGTTTCAACTTCCGGGGCCTGGGATCTGTGTAGCCCCCCCCCAGGGGGGGCGGGGAGGCCATGCTCAGGAGGACCCGTGCTGCTCCAGTGCTCTGCAATTGTTACTTTGAAATTCTCAGTAGGGCTTTTTGTTTGTTTGTTTCAGATGAGACTTTGGCTGAGTGTTTATGCACATAGTATTTCTTTTGTTGTTGCTGGTAATTTTTAATGTACAACCTAATGGGTCTCTTTTTTTTTTTGCGGTACTGGGGGTTGAACCCAGGGCCTCGCGCCTGCATGCTCTGCAAGTGCTGGACCACTGAGCTGCACCTCAGCCCATTTTTTTTTTTTACTTTTTGAGACAGGGTCTCGCTAAATTACGCAGACTGCCTCTGGTCTCGAACTTGCAATCCTCCCACCTCTGCCTCCCAAGCGGCTGGGATCACAGGCGTGCGCCACCACGCCCGGCCCCCTAATGGGTCTCTTTATAGACATTACCATACGTGCATTTCATTGTACCTTGCTCACATTCCTGTCCCCCTTACCTTCTCATGATCTCCCTCCCCCATCCCCTGTCTCCCCACCAACGATTTCCCTTCTACTTGCATGTCTTTTTTACTTTGTAATTTTTATTTATGTTTTGAGTATATCTGTCTGTCTACGTACATCCTGATTTTGCCATAAGAGCAACATACGTGATATTTCCTGTCTCTCCTCCCATGACTCTTTCTTCTTGCTCCCTTTTCTTTAATCCATTATTTTTCCCTGCTTAGGTCTCATCTCTTTGCATGATCTAGGTGTTTTAATAATAAATATATATGGAAGTCTAACATCCACATAGGAGAGAAAACACATGATGTTTATCTGTCTGGGTCTGGCTTATTTTGCTTAAAATGATGATCTCTAGTTCCATCCATTTTCCAGCAAGTGCCAAAACTGTGTCCTTCTTCTGGGCTGAGTAGAACTCCACAGTGTCCACAGTAAGTTTTGAGCAAGAGGCTCTGCATCGATTGAGGGCATGGGGTCTCCTTTACCCAAAGTGGCCAGGGAAACTCTGCGTGGGAGGTGACATTTGAGCCAAGTCCCAGAGGAGGTGAAAGGACAAGGCTTGCAGACACCCAGATGGAACCCTCTGTGCCCAGGGAATGCAGAAGGCTCAGGGTGCTGTGGAGAGGGTGCTGGACTCTTACCAGCTGACGATGGGGAAATAGATAATGATGAGGTCAGGGGACAGAGACCTTGAACAACGCAAGGCAGAAGAGGTCACTGTCAGAGAGGCAGATCTTAATCTAGATCTGTATTGATTAACTACAACGACCTCACGCCTCAAGATGCACCTCTGGCCTCACAAGGTTTCTACTTAGGGTCAGGAACCCCGCAGGCCTGGCCTGGAGTGACTTCTGGGACTTGGGTCAAGGTGACTGTTCCCCTCGGGCTGCTGATGTGAGGCTTCAGTTCATTGCCATGTGCACCTGTCCAGTGTCTTTTATTTTTATTTTTCCAGTGTGAGGATCCAGCCCCAGGCTGCACTGCCATCCGGGAATGTGGCTTGGGTTTTCTTTTTCTTTCTTTCCTTCTCTTCTCCCCTTCCCCTCCCTCTCTCTCTCTCCTTCTCTCTCTCTCTCTCTCTCTCTCTCTCTCTCTCTCTCTCTCTCTCTCTTCTTTCTCTCATTTTTTGGGGGGATAGAGTCTTGCTTTGTAGCCCAGGCTGGCCTGGAACTTGCTATGTAGCCCAGTCTGGCCTCAAACTAATATAATCCCCCTGCATAAGCCTCCAGTGTGCTCAGATTACAGGTGTGCACCACCATACCCAGATGGAACCTAAATACATTCTAGAAGTGACTCCTTTCTTCCTCCTCTCTCTCACTCTCTCTCTCTCTCTCTCTCTCTCTTTCCCTCTTCTCCTTCCCTCTCTCTTTTCCTTGAGATGAAACATAAAGACCTCTGAGCAACATATGGGGGTGAAGACACAGAGAATACGTGCAAAATGCAGGGTGCAACACCATAATAATCCCATGACAAATCTCACTGTACTGTATGCAATTTTAAAAATCACATTATACCTGGTAAATATGTACAGTTATTGCTGCACATTAATCAAAAATTTATTTTTGTAAAATGTTTAAGGAGGTGGAAGAGTCAACAGTCCTGAGTTGATAATTGCACAGTGTATATTGTTTGGGGTGGGTGGGCAAATGGGCAAATGGGCTTCTTCCCCCCACACACCCCAGTCCTGGGGGTTGAACTCCGTGCCTTGCACATTAGTCAATCGCGCCATTGCTGAGCTGTACTTCTAGTCCTTTTATTTTCGTTTTTGATTTTGAGAACTTTTTTTGAGATTTAAGTTTTTTATTTATGGTTTCACTAAGTTGTACAGGCTGCCTCTGGTCTCAAACTATTAATGGAGTGTCCAGGTGCCCACCTGCAGCCATAGTACCCTAGCATCTGATCCCACCTGAGCTCAGAAGCTGAGCAGGGGTGGTCTGGTTAGTCCTCGGGTGGGAGACCATCTAGGAATACCAGGTGCTGCAGGCTAGGAAGAAGGACCTGGAAATCCACTCCCAAAACAATCTGTCATCGAAAACCCTATGAATAGCAGAGAAGCACTGACAATGTCGCCAGGCACAGCAGTGTTGGGGGAGTGTTTTGTTCTGTTGTACATAGGGTCGCTATGAGTCAGACAGACTCAACAGCACCTAACAACAACAACCAGGTGCCTGGCTCTTGGGTTCATGAACCCTAGAATGAACACACAGACCACGAAGGCAATCGAAAATGAAAGAATCTATTTAAGAAACAGAGACAGAAAAGCCTCTGCCATACGGAGAGGGAGCCAAGAAGGTTCCTGCAGTAGGGCTGTTGCGGAGAGGTTTGATAGTCTTTATGGACTGTACTTATGGGGGCTGGCTTCAGTAGATTGGTCCTCACTCAGGGGGTGCTGGCATGCTGGCCCAATAGGGTGGGAGGGACATTGATTCTTCTGTCTCTACCCAAAGATCAATTAGTCATGTGATTATTGGCTATGTCTCCCTTCTCTTCTCTTTGAAAAATGGAATTTAAGGAAATGAAATTCATGTGGCCTAGCTGGAACTCATGTGGTGTAACTGGCTGCCTTGTGACCGTCTTGCCTCAGTGACTTTCTGTTCCCAGGCCGCATTCCCCAGTCCTACCTAAGATCTTTTACTCCTCACAATGCCAACTCCTTCCCTCATGATCCCACATTCCCTGGATCCTAGCTAAGATCTTTAACTCCTTACAACGCCATGGCCTTCCCTCATGATCCTCCTCCCTCAACCTCCCTCAAGTCTCTGGGATGACAGGCAGCCTCTTCACACTCCAGCCAGGTGAATAAATGCTCTACGAAGAAAGGGCTGTGCCACCTCCCAGCCAGAGTACAAAGGCCCCTGATTGCTTGCTGGAGTGACTGTGGGCAAATCGGAGCCAGGCACGACCAAGCAATGCCCAGAAGTCATGGGGTATCCTGTGGGCAGGACTTTCGGGCTAGGGGCTAATGTAATGGGTGTTGCCGGGGCTTGGGGTGTGCCTTCATAGTCCACCCTCGGAAGAGACCCAGGGCACTAAATGAAGCCCGTAAGTGCTAGGCATTGTTACTTAAACTTCATAATGCTATGGAAGATCTGAATCAAAAGTTAAAATGCCATGATGTTTGCTCCAGGACTGAATGCTGAAGCTTGCTGCTCCTGGCTACAGACTTGCTAAACTTACCCTACTGTGTGCATGCTCCACCCTTTACTCACTTCCCAGCCTTGGGCCCTAGATCTGCCTGTTTCCATGGCAACTGTCTTAGTTCAGTTAAAGTTCTGCCTCACCCTCCTGCAGACAGTGGTCAAGTGGGCTGTTCACGTGTGGTTTCAGCTGATAACGCCCACCCTGCTATAACTATATAACTCCAGGAGAACTAAAATGCGGGGTCAGGCCTAAGAGGACTCCTTTCCTTGAGCTGACCTGTTGGCTAACTATAAATTTTGTTGTTTTACCCTACTCAAGGTTCTTCTCCCGGTTCTTCTGGTCTTCCCTGCTGCCACATGTCCACGCTCCATGTGAGGGACACTGGGGCATTTCAGTTTTTCACTGTTGCAAACACTGCAGTCAACATTCTTACGCTTATCTCTTTGTTCCATGAGACAGTTTCTCCAGGGTGTGGGTCCCAAGGACAGCTTACTTTTTAAGATGCAGACTTTTTTTTTCCAGGACTGGGAGTTGAACCCAGAGCCTCGCGCCTGCATGCTCTGTAAGTGCTGTACCCTCAGCCCATTTTTTCACTTTTTGAGACAGGGTCTTGCTAAGTTACACAGACTGCCTCTGGTCTTGAACTTGTGATCCTCCTGCCTCCGCCTCCAGAGCCGCTGGGATGACAGGTGTTTGCCACCGCGCCTGGCAGATGCAGACATTTTTATGGAGTTTGGCGCAGGCTTGCCATCTCTCCCTCCCTGGATAAAGCTGCTTCTTTCCTCCGGAGCTGGTCATCTGTCTCTCCCTGGCTGATGACCACAGGGGTTAACAGCAGGGGCCACCCTGCCCTGGCACAGCCACCTGTGTCTCCTCACCAGACTGAGGGCTGCTTTTGGCACAAGACCCAGGCCTGATTCCCCTCCAGTAGCCCTGAACTTGGTCAAAGTGGTGGCCCCAAGGAAGGTGTGGCCACCTTTACCTGGAGAATTGCTTGAGTCAGGGAGGTTGTCAGAGTTCAGGAGGGATGACGCAGGTGGAGCGCGAAACTGGGGAAACTAGAGAAGAACTGGCATGTGGTCTTTATTTTATAGATGGTAACATGAAGTTCGCCTGCAGCTGTAGCCCTGTGGCATCCGATCCCGTCAGATCTAGAAAGCTAAGCAGGGTCGGGCCTGGTTAGTACCTGGATGGGAGACTGCCTGGGAACACCAGGTGCTATAGGCTTGGGAGAAGGACCTGGCAACCCCCTCCCTCCAAAAAAATCAATCTGCCATCGAAAACCCTATGAACAGCAGAGAAGCACTGACAATAGTGTTTCCCCTGTTGTACAGAGGGTCGCTATGAGTCGGATACCGACTGGATGGCACCTAACAACAACAACAACATGAAGTTCAGAGACAGCAAGCTACTTCGCCCTAGGTCACAGAGCAAGGCAGATACCATCAGACTCTTATTGGCTGCTCATTCATACATCGACAGGATCCTATTTACAAAGCACTCACTATGTGTCATGTATTGTTCCATGCCATGAAATATGTAGCTATAGTGAAAACAAAACAAAGATCGCCTGCTCTGAGCATAGAGCTTATTATTCTCGACGTAATTACGATTGTTAGTTATGTTTGCTCCTAGGATTGAAGGGGGGGGGTTGATCCTAATTAGAAGAGGTTCCCCAGGGAGCGCCCATATGTTAGGGCTTGTCTCCAAAGCCCCTATTTCTCAGTCTCTCCTCTTTAAGACCGGTTCACATCGCAAGAAAGTCCACAGCGCTCTTGTGGCTACATATTTCCAAAATGAAACGGGGTAACAGACAGGAGGGAGGGAGGGAGAAGAGGCGCCCTTTGTAGCCAAACTGGGCTGTCAATATAGTTTTGTCGCCTTGGCAACCGCAGGCCTCGCGGGGCGGCAGTGACAGAGGCACTCGCGCATTCACTGTCTCTCTCTGGTTCGCCCGGGATTTCTCCCTCCCGTGGCTGAAAGAGAAGAGAATAGGAAGGCCGCGACTCTATGGTGACCGGCAGAGGCCTTAGCCAATGGAAAGATGGGCTGTCCCAGGATTGACCAATCAAATACGAGTTCTGGAGCCGACAGAGCCCGCCCTCTTTCCGCTTGGACCTGAATAACCCGACCCAGCCCGAGCTACGCTCCGAGCGACGGCGCTTTCGGCCAATGAGGGTGTTGACTTTTGGCAGTTGAGAAGGAGGAGGCGGGACAAGTCTCCATGGCAACGGCTGAATGACAGGGCGCGCGAGCCACTGGTGGCGGTTCCCTGGTCTTATTGGCAGGGCGGGCGTGGCGGGGTTTTGTCGGGGCACTGTTGGGGGCTGGGAGGGGGAAGAGGAGTGAGATTCGGCCAATGGGAGCGGCGCGAGCTCCATGGCAACGGTGGAGTGGCGGTGCGCTTGACCAATGGGAGGCTGCAACAGCCACGAGGGGGCGGGACCTCGGGGCCTAGGGGCGGTGTGGCGACCCTGCCTGACGAGACGTGGAGGAGGCGGTGGGAGGTGGTGGCGGCGGCAGCGCGGGCGCCTGAGGAGGAGGAGGAGGAGAAGCGGGTGAGGGGCGGCGCGGGGCCCGACCTCTGAGCCCCCTTTGGCCCCCGCCCCGCGCCGCCTTGGCTCCCGGCGGCCCCCCGCCCCGCTGCCCCCGGCCCTTCCTCGCTTCCGGGCGTCCGAGTCCGCGGCCCTCGGGCCCCTCCGTCCCCATCCCCGTGGTTCCTCACTTCGGGGTCTCCCTGCGCCCCCGGGACCCTTCCCGATCCCTCTTTCACCCCCACGTAGCCCCGTGCACCCCGTGGCCCGCTGGGACGCCTTGCACCTCCCAGTGCCCCCCGCACCCCGGGGCCTTCCTGCAAAGCCCGCCTTGACTCCTGCTGGTCCCCCGGCTCCTCCCTGCACCCCAGCCCTGTCCCTCACCCCCCGCTTCCCGGGCGCCTTCCTGATCCTCAGTCCCCCTCCGATCTCCCACGTCCCCTCTGGACCCGCAGACCCTTCCCCTGGAACCCGGGTACCCAAACCCCCACCCCAAACCCTCCCCTTCCCCAGGCTTCTCTTGGCTTCCAGTTCTCTTCCGGGGACCCCCCAGGTTTTCCCCTCCCGAGCTGTCCCAGGACTGACCCACACCCCGTGCTGGACGCCTGGGCCCTTTCCTGGCCTCCCCCCAGGCCTCCCTGTGTCTTCCTAGGCCCCTCCCTCGCCCCAGGTCTCCCCTCACTCTTTCCTGGGCTCCCTGGACCGGTCAGTAGGCCTTTCCTGAACTCCGCCCTTGCCCCCAGGCCCCTGTCCGTGGCCCTCCTCCCTTCCACCTTGCCCTTCTGTGTGGGCCTCTATTTTTTGTCTTTTCCCACATGCTCCTCCCTCCTTCCCCCCCTCCTGCTGAGCCCCTCTTTACTTGTGCCTACCCCCAGCCTTCTTGTGTGTCCCAGATCCCTCTCCAGCCCTGTGTTCCCCTCCTTGCTGGTCCCCATCTACCTTTTTCCTGCACGGCATAACCCCCGAGACACCTTGGTGTGGGCACAGGGTCGACCCTCCGTCAGCCTTTGGTTTGGTTGTGTTTCTTTATCTGTTTTTTCTCCTTTTTTCTTTTGACCTGTTCTTCCTCTCCATACTGTTTTCTGCCCCCTCCTGCTTTTGTCCCCGGAGCCCCCCCACCACTAGAAACCTTGGTGAGGGAGCAGGTGCCTGGATTCCCTCCCCCGCCCTCCCTCCCCTCTTCCCTGCTCTGGTCTGCCTGGGGTTTTACCCAGAGCCTCCAGGCCACTCTCAGGGTGGCCTGGCCTGGTGGGGATGGATCCGGTGGGGACAAGGACTGCCCTGCAAGGGGAGCAGACAGTCAGGAAACCTGACTTTTCCTCGGTGAGGCGGGGCTCTGCACTGACTCCTGCTGCAGGGCCAGGCCTTCGGGTTGTCCCAGGCAGCTGGTTCATCGGCCTGCCCTGGCCCCACAGGGCCCCGTCTTCCCCCGTGCTCTCTTGGGGGTCTGCATGGGCCGGCCTCCTGGAAGGACCAGGGACAGGGGAGGTGGGGGGTCGGACCTGCAGCTGCTTCCTGAGCAGGTGGGGATGGGGGGCCATGACCGTGCCAGGCGGCGAGTCTTGCAGGGTTCCTCCTGTGGGGTTCCTCCTGTGGGAGGCACTTGTTGCATGTCACCCTCCCTGAGAGAGCCCTGGAAGTCAGGCCTGCTGTCCTCCCGTTCCGTTCTTCAGATGAGCCGACCTCGGGGCCTGCCGGTGTCCCGCACGGCCCCCGAGTGCCCTCAGGCTCCTCGCTCTGTGCCGCAGGCAGCATGGTCCTCCAGGCGCCATGGGACCTGACAGAGTGACAGCCCGGGAGCTGTGTGAGAACGACGACCTGGCCACAAGCCTCGTCCTCGACCCCTACCTGGGCTTCCGCACCCATAAGATGAACGTCAGGTGAGGTGGCCCCGGGCTGAGGGCAGGCCTGGGGCTGGGACCCCTCCCCTGCACCTCCCTGCCGAGCCCCTCAGCCCTTCCTCCCAGTGGGGTTGGGGGCGGGACCGGGGAGGCCCTGGGACCCAGGTATGCCCTCTCCCCCAGCCCTGTGCCCCCCCTGAGGCGGCAGCACCACCTGCGCTCGGCACTGGACGCCTTCCTGAGGCAGCGGGACCTGGAGGCTGCATACCGGGCCCTGACGCTGGGAGGCTGGATGGCCCACTACTTCCAGAGCCGGGGCCCGCGGCAGGAAGCTGCCCTCAAGACCCACGTGAGGGAGCCCCCCGCCCTGCCCGCACCCTCCCCCAGCCTGCAGAGCTCTAGAGCCCTCAGCAGAGCAACCCCAGGGCCCCTGACTGCCAGCCCCTGGGACCCCGTGCCCAGGCTCAGAGAATCCCAGGGGAGGAGAGTGAGGGCCCGCAGAGGTGGAGTCCACGCTTTTGCTTTGCAGCTGAGAGTGCTGAGGCCCGAGAGGGGATACACAGATCAGGCCCAGCCCCAGAGAGAGGGCCACCGGCCAGCCCCGGCCACCCCCTCACCCCCCACCTCTCCCCCAGGTGTTCCGCTACCTCCGCGCCTTCCTGCCTGAAAGCGGCTTCGCCATCCTGCCCTGTACCCGCTACTCCATGGAGACCAACGGGGCTAAGATAGTGTCCACTCGTGCGTGGTAAGGGGGCCACTGGGAGAGGAGGCGGCCCCGAGGGGCGGGGTTGGAAAGACAGAGCCGAGGACACAGCGCCCGCAGGAGGCCCACGAGGAGGATCGGGGGAGCGGGAGGCAGTGCTCAGAGCCCCGAAGCCCAGCCTCTTGGCAGGAAGAAGAACGAGAAGCTGGAGTTGCTGGTGGGCTGCGTTGCGGAGCTGCGGGAGGCGGATGAGGGGCTGCTTCGGGCCGGGGAGAACGACTTCAGCATCATGTACTCCACCCGCAAGCAGAGCGCTCAGCTGTGGCTCGGCCCGGCTGCCTTCATCAACCATGGTGAGGCCCGAGGCCCAAGGCTGGAGGCCCAGGGCAGGGTGGGTGGGCCAGCATGGGCGACCCTCACACTCGTTCACTGCCCTCTCTCCTCTGTCCCACACCCGCCTGGCTCCAGACTGCAGACCCAACTGCAAGGTGAGGCCTGCAGATGCCGGTAGGAGTGGGCTCGAGGGGTCCCGGGCAGGGAGGGGTGCCTTTGACCAAATCATGCTGTCTGTCAAAGCGCTCCCCATCTGTCAAAGTGCTCCCCATACCTGGCAGCCCCTGGAATGAGCAATACAGGGAATTGTGTTCCCAAGGCTCTCTGAGGAAGAGGGAGGGGCTTCAAGAGGAGGGAGGGGCTTCAGCCTGGTCCTTCCCCAGTCATGCTGGAACCCAAGTTGCTGGCTGAAATAGAGCTGGGGGTGGGGTGGGGGACATAGTGGCAGCTGGGGTCCCTCACCCAGATAGCCTCCATGGCAGGAGCAGGGATTGGGCAGAGAGAGCCCCGAGGAGGCCAAGGCCCCAGAACTCTCTAGGAAACTCTGCAGGGGGAAGGATGACAGCAGCTGGCACAAAGGGCGGGCTCAGGGGTCAAGGGGCCACTGGAGGGGAAGAGCTCCTCCTCCTGTCACCAGGAGACCCCAAGGCAGGCAGAGGGCCCAGAGCGCAGGCCCCTAGCTCAGGGCTGGGTTGACTCCTTGGCTTTCTCAGACCCCCAGCACCGTTGTAGGGCTTGGGCAGTGGACATCCGGACTCCAGGCTGGTCCTGTGTGGGAGGGTCTCAGGACGAGTGGCGCATGGCCTTACCTGGCTGCCCCACACCACACGTAGACGCTGGGTGGGACGGAAAGCAAACGACAGCGAGCAGGCCGGCCCAGAGGCGGCAGCCAGCTCGCTTAGTTATCTGGAACCTGCAGGCCTCACAAGGGACGCCACTCCGGGCGTTGAAGAGAGAGCAGGATTTTCCTAGGCGTCAGACGAAGTGGGGCATGAGAGGGAAGGATGTGTCGGGCCAGAGGGCGAGGGCCGTGACGGAGCTGTGGCAGGAAGGGAAGGGGCTGTGTGGGGAGCGATGGTTAGGGAGCCTGAGGAGGTGAGGGGTGACTCCAGGTACAGTCATGGGATGAGAGGAAGAGGCGCCTGGGCCCATCAGGTAGGGGCCTCAGGGGCCACTTCAGATGGGTGTCTGGCTTGAGTGGACAGATGGGAGGAGGGACAGGTGGTGGGCACGCCCTCTTCCAGGTGGAGAATGCAGAGGCCGGCTCAGGTGTGGGGTGGTGGTAGGGAGGCCAGGAGGGGGAGGAGGCTAGGGCAGCGTCTGGGCGGAGGTCCCAGAGGCAGGGCCACAGGACATGTGGATCGGGCTGCAGAGTGGACACAGGCCTCAGCAAAGGGGAGGTGGCCAAGGCGGGGTGGCAGGGAGTGAGCAAAGGGGGGGTGGGGTTAGTGGGTCAGAGGGGTGGAGGTTAGCACAGGCCACTAAAGGAGGGCAAATGCCACAGGGAGGGGCACGGGGGTTGACCCCGGTGGGTGCCGGGAGGGAGGTCAGGCTCTTAATTCGCCAGGCCAAGGTGGACAGCGGCTGATGGCTGGATTGCCTGGGGGCTCTGTGGGGAGCACAGTGACCTCAAAACCGTGTTTCTTGGGGGCTCAGCCATGGCCCAACCCAGTAGCAGTCCCATGGGCTTGGGGCACCTGCCGGGCTGGGAGTGGGGCCGACCCTGCCCTGGGCTGCAGGCCAGCGTGCTGAGTGGCTCGGCCCCAGTTTGTGCCCGCAGATGGGAACGCGGCCTGCGTGAAGGTGCTGCGGGACATCGAGCCGGGGGACGAGGTGACCTGCTTCTACGGCGAGGGCTTCTTCGGCGAGAAGAACGAGCACTGTGAATGCTATACCTGTGAGAGGTGGGCGCAGGCCAGCCCGGTCCCCAGCGGGTTCCTAGCGGGGTGCGCCCTCCACCCCCACTGAGCGCCCCGCCCGGCCTCTCCCCACTCGCCTGCAGGAGGGGTGAAGGAGCCTTCCGACTGCAGCGCCGGGACCCCACGCTGCCCCGGCAGCCCCTGGACAAGTACGAGCTCCGGGAAACGAAGCGACGGCTGCAGCGAGACCCCGACAGCGGCCCGTGGGCCTGCACGCACCTGGCGCCGCTGCGCAGGGACCCCTTCTGTGGTGAGCGCGCGAGGGGGCCTCCCCTCCCCTCTCCTAGCCGAGGTGGCCTCTTCTGGAGGGTGCCACTATTAGCCGCCCCGCTTCTGGGGGCCTGTGCACGGGCCCTGCTGACCCGGCCTGTCCTTTGCCTCCCTCCCTCCCACCCCTACAGCTACCTGCCAGCCCCTGTACCTGCCACCCAGCGTCCCCCACCTGGACCATTTGCCCCTCTGGCTCCAGTGGCTGCCTCAGCCCCAGCCCCGCGCATGCCCGCGGAAGCGCCGCCGCCCCCGGCCCCGGCGGGCACCGGTGCCCCCGGCCCTGCGTGCTGCCCAGGTCTCCCTGCACCAGTGGGGAGGCTGTGGGCCACACTGCCGCCTGCGGGCCGAGGCCGTGGTGGCCCTGCGCCCGCCTCCTCGCGCCCGCTGGGCCCTGCAGCAGGACTGGCACTGGGCCCGGCGCTACGGGCTGCCTTATGTGGTGCGAGTGGACCTTAATCGCCTGGCCCCAGTCCCCCCAGCTGCCCCTGCCCGTGCAGGGACCCTCGGCCCCGTGCCCCTCCCCCTGCCCCTCCCTAAGCAGGCCCTCGCCTTCGCCCCCTTCTCCCCACCCAAGCGCCTGCGGCTGGTGGTCAGCCACGGCTCCATTGACCTGGACATCAACAGGGACGAGCCGTGAACGTCCGGGACTGGCTGTCCCCAGGCTCCTCCCGAAGGAGCCCGAGGGAGCTGCTCCCAGGCCCCAGCATAGTCGGCCCCTGTGTGGGCTTGGTTAGGGCTCCCTGACCCCCTGTGACTGCTGCCCCCTGAGCCACCCCCGCCCCAGCAGGGAGCCCTGGCTGTTTGCTCCTCTCCGCCCCGCCCCCACCTCAGGTCTGCAGGAGCCGCCCCTCCCCTCAGCCCTTCTCCCCAGGGAGCAAAGCCATAAGGGAGTGGGGGCCACCCCATGGCGTCTCCCCAGAGCCCAGGCCTCAGGAGGTAGAGCTGGTGTGGGGTGGCCTCCCGGAGACAGCCCTGATGGGGAGTAGGTTCGTGCTCAGTTCAGCAGCTGTCTGCGGTGGGGCAGGTGGGTGTGGGTGGTGCCTGGGGGCGCACCCTCACGCCTAGGGTCTCAGGGAGGTCTGTGCGGCCTCGTCTTTCTCATGGTGCTATCCCTGGTGCTACTGGGGTGTGGGGCTCCCTCCCCTCCCCACACCAGAATGGGGTTTGTTGTGGGATTGGAAGCACTTGAACTTTTTATTTTATTAAATCCTTGTTATAAGCAGTGCCCTTGGGAGTTTTCTGGTTAAATTTTAGGGGACGTCCGTCAGGAGGGTGAGGACTCAGCCTTGCTGGGAAGCTGAGGCAGGGGCGCCACGCTCAGGCCCTTAGAGCCTTGGTGGTAGGCCTTTGGGAGGGTAGAGGGTGGTGTGTTCCAAGGACGGGCATTGGAGCAGAAGCGCCCCCCACTCCAGCTGTGCTTACAGATAGAACAGGACTGCAGACCCGCTCTGCCTTGTGGGAAAGGATCCTCCAGTTTTCTGGATGAGGTAACCAAGGCCTCACGAGTGACTTACCCAAGGCCATGTGGGGCCTTCAGGGCCGCCCTCTCACTTCTCAGTCAGACACCCCCACACCTCAACCTTTGAGGAAGAGAGGGGAAAGGAGGGGCCTCCAAGTGGGATGAGTGGAGCAGACAGGGGACATGGGGTCGGTGGGGCCTGTCTCTGCTATGTGGGTGGGACCACAGGACTGGATCTTCTCGTTTCTTCTGGTCCGATCCAGTAGCTTTCTTTCTGTTTATTTGGTGTTTTTTTGTTTGTTTTTGAGACAGGATCTCGCCGTGTAGCCCAGGCTGGCCTAGAACTTGCAACGTTGCTCAAGCTGGCCTTGAACTCATGATCCTCCTGCCTCAGCTTCCCGTGTGCTGAGATTTCAGGCGTGCAACCCATGCTCATTGTCTCTGAACTTGTAGCTAGCTGGAGCGCCTGCTATTACAAAGGAATAGTAACTAAGTGCTCTGTCTCGGGTGAGCACTTGTTGGGTCCGGCTTCCTACTCCGAATCTCACATTCAGGCAGCTGAGACTCCTACAGATCACAAGTGGGCTGCAGGCCCTGGGTACAGTAGTGCCTCGGCACTCCACCACAGTCCATTCTGGAAGGCTGGTTGAGTGCCAGTTACCTCAAGTACCAAGGAGTTTTCTCCAGTAAGAAAGAATGTAGATGAACCAGGCATGGTGGCTCACGCCTGTAATCCCAGTGACTTGGGAGGTGGAGGCAGGAGGTTTCCAAGTTTGAGACCAGAGACAGACCAGTACCACCAAAAAAAAAAAAAAAAAAGAAGAAGAAGAAAAGAAGAAAGAATGTAAATGTATTTAAATTCAGTTCTTAACTGTTTTCCCCCTTCCTTCACTTTTAGTGCTAGGATGGTTCTTAGATGCCCTGATGACCGTATTTATATATGTGTTTAAAAAAAAAGAGATCATGACCACAGCACCAAGACAGGGCTTTACCACTGGAAATCAGCGCACAGAGTGATGCTTCTATATTTCACCTGGAAGCATCTCGGTTAGTGTGGCATCTAATACAGGCCTGGTGCAGGGGTCAAGTACCAAGCAAGTAGTTGAACTCCCAGCTAGAAGTCTCATGAAAACACCGGTCAAGGACTGAAAGGTTTAAACATGAAGCACTCAAGTGCCACGGGGCTGTCCTCTTTCTTCCACGTCACTCAGCCTCAGACAGTCACCCTGGATGGGCGAGGCCAGGCCTTGTGTCTTTCGAGCCTCTCCTTGGCCTGGTGGAGAGAGAGGGAGCCTAGAAAGGAGTGGGCAGAATCAAGGCTCAAGCGGCCGTGGATGGTCCAGGGTGGGGCACCCCAACAGTGGCCCCAGGAAGCGTGGAAAAGGGAAGCCGGGACCAGGTAACTTTTTACACGCATTAGCCAAATATCCATTTCATTCCTTTTGCAAAGAGAAAGTTCTTTCTTAAGATGCCATTCCTGATAGGCCTATTTGTTCTGCCCCTCATGTTAAGGAGGAGGGAGGGGGTCTGAGGCATCCAGCGTAATAAGAATGGAGAGGGATGGCTACCATAAAGACCACACAAGCTGAAGCAATTGGTTTCCGAAATTCAGGTGCCCAGTTCTTCTGTGCTGTTTTGGTTTGGTTTTGCTTTTAGTTTTTGAGACGGTGTTTTTTGTTTTTGTTTTGAGATATCTCACTGTATAGCCCAGGCTGGCCTCAATCCCATGATCCTCCTGCCTCAGCTTCCCAAGCACTCATTACAGGCATGCACTACCACACTCAGCTCAGGTGCTCAATTCTGAAATTCAGTTTCTAGACAAGGAAGACAGCAGAGCAGAGATTCTTAGCCTGGGGTTCATGGATGGGTATTGGAACTTCCACAAGCCTCTGGAAATCTTATTTGTTTATTGATTTATTTATTGAGACAGTGTTACTATGTAGCCCTGGCTGGCCTAGAACTTGCTGTGTAGACCAAGCTGGCTTTGAACTTGCATCGATCCTCCTGCCTCAGCTGCCCAAGTGCTGGGATTACAGGTGTGTACCACCTCCCCTGGTTCTTGAGATCTTTTGAAGTGTTTTGGTATATATTCCCTTTCCCTGTCTTTCTAGGGATTCATTCATTTTGTTGTTAGGTGCTGTTGAGTCAGGTCCAACTCATAGTGACCCTATGTACAACAAATGAAACACTACTTGACACTGTGCCATGCCCAGCATTGTTATGGGGTTTTCGATGGCTGTTCCAGGAGTGGGCTGCCAGGTCCTTGTCCCAAGCCTGCAGCACCTGATGTTCCCAGGCAGTCTCCCAACCAAGGACTAACCAGACTTGACCCTACTTAGCTCCTGAGATCTGATAATCTCGGATGCCAGGGTGGTATGACTGTAGACGAGGCATTCATAGCCATAGCCTTCATCAGATTTTCACAAGTTTCACAGATTATCCCAAGGGATAAAGGTTAAAAAAACAATGGCTATTGCATTGAAAACCAACCATTAGGGCCAGAAGGGCAGCTCAGGCATAGAGCACATGCTTAACATGTGTGAGGCTCTGGGATCAATCTCCAGCACCAATAAATAAGTGGATAAATAAATAAAACCAACAGATAGAATTTCTCAGCCTCAGCACTGTTGCCGTTTTCAGCCAGCTACTTCTGTGACGGGGGGCTGTCCTGTGCATTGTAGGGTGTTGGGCAGCCTTCTTGGTCTCCACCCACTAGATGCCAGTAGTAAGTCCCACCCCGCAGTTGTGACCACCAAGAATGTCTCCAGACACTGCTAGATGTCCTTCCTGGAGGCAAAAGTCAGCCTCGGGCTGGGGGCCCCTGGACTAGAGAGACGAGGGTTGGTGTGCAGGGGGGCAGCAGGACAGGAATTCGTGCCAACTCTGGTTGCACTCCAAATGGGTTGCAACATGGGCCGTCAGGACTGCCTGAGATTAGGTCCTACCAGGGTTCGTCCCCATGTGTGCTGAGAGAAACAGGCCCAGGAGGGGAGGTGCCCTGCCCAGCATCCCCTGGCTGTGTGTGGGTGGAGCCCATTCAGCTGCCTGGGATCTCACCCTGACCACTGGGTACAGCAGGGAAGCTCGAGGAGTTGATCTCGGCACTGGCCCCCAGCAGGAGCCCGGAGTTATTCTGGTGAGGCTGGGACTCAGCATGGTGGCCAAAGTCACGAGATCAGAGGAAGCTGCCTAGGAGGAGAGGTCTGTCTGAGCACTTATGGTCAACCCCACGGCCTGTCATGCACGTAAGAGTAGAGTGGGAAACTGGGAGGGACCACGGGAACTGGTGGTGGCTGCAAGCGAAGGCAGAGTGAGTTGAAAGAAACTGGAGTTAATGACAGCCAGCATGGCGCCTGGGCGCTTATCGTGTTCCAGGCACCAGTCCTGCTCTCAGACTCGGGCAAGCAGGGCCCACTCCTAGGACAGCCCACCCCAGCCCCCACGTCTACCCTTGGGGGCACGCTATACAGAACATGGGTTGACCAGATGGCTCCAGCAGTTACAAGGTGGTGAGTGATGCAAGAGTGTGGGGGCCCCACAGGCTGGGGCTGGGACAGGAGTGGAGAGGGGCGAGGGGGAGAGCAGAGTGAGGGCATGGACTCCAGGTCCACACAGCAGTGGGAAGGGCAGTAGAGCTGTTGTGCAGTCTGACCTCCGGTGAGGAAGCCCCTGAGCCTGTCAGGTTCTGAGGGTCTACAGAGGGAGGAGAACAGGTTGATTGAAGAAGAAGAGGGGAAAGAGGAAGAGGTGCGGGGAGCAGGGATGCAGGTGTCCTGAGACAGGGACAGAAATGAGGCCACTGACCTCGGTTTCCTCTGACTCTAGGAGGCTGGGCTGGCCGTCCATGGACGCCACCATGGTGGCCACAGGCAGGGATCACTGGCTGAGGAGGGCGCAAGAGGTGCTGGGATGGCCCGCCAGGCTGGAGGCGAGGAGCTTGCTTCAGCCCTACCTGGTTAGAGGAGGCTGGGCCTGTCAGAATCTGGTGTCACAAGCCTGTAATCCCAGCATGTAGGGGCAGAGACAGGAGGGTGGAGGTTTGAGGCCAGCCTAGACTACATGGTGAGACCCTGTCTCAAAAAGTAAAGAAACAAATACATGAAAGCAAAGAAAAATAAAGAATGTGCTGGACTGAGACCAGAAGCAGTCGCGTGATGGTGGCAGGGAGGATCTTGGGCCCAAGAATGGAGGGAGGAGGCGGAGGAAGGCTGGCTGTTAGGGACAGAATGGGGGCCGGGTACTGGGCTCTGCGCTGGGCGAAAGGAGGTTGTGGCCGCGCGGCTGTTGGCCCTGTGCTCTGGGCACTACCTGGGCGACCCAAGTCCTCAGGCGGTCTCTGGCCCCTTCTGTGACAGTGCTGCCTTGCCTCTGTGGCTTGGGAGTGTCCAGTGACCAGATGTGTCTCCTCCTGTAGCCTTGACTTTCCCCTGCCTCTCAGGTGCAGTCAGAGACGGGGAGTGAGAGGCGGGGTGTGACCTGGGGGAGCAGTGGGCAATGGGAAGGGGCAGGTAGTGGATCGGTTGTTGTGGAGCCAGGGTGGGACAGAAGCAGTCCCTTGAGCTCACAGTTCTTCCCACCCTGCCTCCCCTGTTAATGGGAGTCTGAAACATTTCAGCTTACAGCTGGGGAAACCGAGGCTTGTCCAGCATCACCCAACAAGTCGCCAGGATTAGGTCATGATCACCTTTGATTCCTGGAACTGAATGGAGCTTCGTGAGGTCGCCTAGCTCAGAGTCTGGGGGTGCCCCACCGAGCTCCAACTCCAGGTCTTGCTGGAGGGATGGCAGCTGTAGGTGGCAGCAGGTCTGGGTGCAACCAACCTAGAGCCCCTGGGCTCGGTCGTGCACACTCCCTGGCCCCGGCTCAGGGGGCATCATGAACCAGCAAGGGCCTCAGCACTGCGGTGGTGGGGTGGGGAGGGTGGGAAAGAGCAGAGTAAATCAGACAGGGCGCTGCGTGTCCTGAAGGGGCCGGTGGGAGAACTGAGATGGCCTGTGGCCAGGGAGGGCAGGCAGTGCGTGTGCAGGGGCAGGCCTGCGTTGGAGAACAGGAGGCTGAAAGGATGGAGGGAGATGTCCCAGAGCTCTGCGGAACGAAGTCTCCTGTGATGGGGACAGGACCTGCCAGGAGGGCAATGAGGCCCGTGGGGGAGGAATATGATAGGGAGTGGAGACAGCGTCAGAGCAGGGCGGGAAGGGCGGGCAGGGGTGGGTGGGCTCAGCACTGGGTGGCAGGAAGAAGACCCCTCAGGACCAGACACCTGGGAGGGGGTAGGGGAAGAGGCGGGGGAGGCTGAGCGTGGGTGTAAAGACTTGGTGACAGGTAGGTGTGGGGATTGAGAGGGGAGTGTTGGGATCCAGGGACCCTGGACAGGTGACTGCCGCGCCAGAGGCAGAGGCAGAGTAGGGGCACCCCCGGCACTCGTTCTTGCCTGCCCGTCCTCAGGGAGCAGTAATCCACCCCTGCCCGCCCCCTGTGTTCAGAAGCCGCGTTAGGACACAGGGATGGGGCCGGGGGGCGGGGACCCCCACTACCGCCCCCATGAACCACTGGCCAGGCATTAAGAAACGTCAGCAGCAACTTTTTTTTTTTTTTTTAAGAAAGAAACATTAGCAGCAACTAACTTTATTTGTGCCTTAGAGACTGGCGGGTAGGGGTGGGTAATAGAAGCCCGGTCGCCTCCACGACATAAAATGGGAGGTGACGGGCTGACGCCTCTGAGGACGAGGACGCAGCCCTGGGCTGTCAGATTTTGCCCGGGAAAGTCCCGTTCCTGATCTGCTCGTTCCAGCGCTGGACCTGGAGAGGCAGGGAGTGGGTCACACGCTCAGCCTCACCCCGCGCCCCGCGCCCTCGCGGCACGGTGCCCGCGCCCGCTCACCCAGCTGATGGGACACAGCGAGTGGAACACGCGGTGGTAGTACTCGCAGGGCTCCGTGCTCTTGCCGCGGCGGGTCATGTTCTTGATGCAGCGGTGGTAGTCTGCGGAGCGCCGCGGGGCGGGGCCGCCAGGTAAGCCACGCCCACCAAGCGCAGGCCACACCCTCACCTCCCTCGTCCCGCCTCTGCAGGACTCTGTCCCACCCCTTCCAGCCAGGTTCGTCCAGTCCACTCTAGGACCACGCTTGCTTCTCCTTAAGACTGAGTCCCAAGGTCTCCACACCAGGCCCCGCCCCTCACAAACGAGGCTCCGCCCACTCTGGCTGACTTTACTTTGCCCCGCCCCTTCACTACTCAGTCTTATCCGCTTCACACCAGGCGCTCCCTCTACTCCAGAGCCCCATCTCATCTTTGCCCTGCCCGTCTTGGTGAGGCCCCACCCACTACAGGTCAGGCTCCGCCCTTCTACTCCAGGCTCCACCCCTCCCTCACCCGGCTCCTCCTGGATAAGTCCCACCCATTACGGGTCAGGCCCCGCCCCTCCTCTCCAGGCCCCACCTCTCCCTCACCATGTCCCTTCTGGTGAGGCTCCATCCACTACAGGTGAGGCCCCACCCCTCCCTCGCCCGGCTCCTCCGGGATAAGTTCCACCCACTATGGGTCAGGCCCCGCCCCCCGGGTTTACGTTCGCCTTGCCTCCTTTGGCAACGGTTTTCGGGTTTTCTCTGGGGGACTTCACGTGGGCTCCCTTCCTGCCGCCCTTCCCCGCTCGCCTTACCTCGCTTCAACCCGGCCCCCCAGTTCTCACCCAGGAAGTTCTGGTAGCAGTTACGGGTCTGGTTCTGGTTGGGGAAGCGCGGGTCGAAGGGTGGCGTTGTCCATGTCCCCTTGGGGGGCTTCTGGGCGTCCACTTCTAACATCCACGGAGGCAGCTCCTGCGGGACAGGAAAGGGGCTCCGTGGGGCCCAAGGGACGTCCCTCTCCCCGACCTCCCCCAGCTTCCGAGTCCACTCCAAACCAGACCGATGTCCTCACCAGACTGATGTCAACTGCGCTTCTGGTTCCAGGGGCGCCTCCGGCTTCTGAGTCTGGGGTGTGGTCCCACCCAGCTCAGGAAAAACTGACCCTCAACCAGGATTGGCTGGAACCCTGGGAGCCCAGCCAATGGGACCAGCGAACTGCTGGGACTGGTCCCAAACGCGGCGCGGGGTTCAGTGCAGAAGCCCCTCCAGGCCCCTGCCTAACCCCCCTCTGGGGTCTCCACGTGCGCGCGCACAAAAACACAGACACCAGGGCGCGGCTTGAGCTGAGCCGTAGACTCGGGCTTTTAATGTCTGAGAAGGGGGGCTTCCGCCTGGGCTACCCCCTGCCCTCCGCCCCCGTTCCAGCCCTGTATTAATGTATAGATAGCTCAGGTCTCCACCCGAGAGGGAGAATTCCCCTAGCCGGCCTTTTCAGCACTCTGTTTCTTAGGTAGGGGTGCACAGCACCCTGGGGCCTGTGGGGGAGAGGAGGAAATGGAGGGTGATGTCCTGGGTCCTGAGGCCCCCTCCAGGGCCAGGTCTAAGGCAGGTCTCCAGGGTCTCAGGGGTACCTGCCCAGCTGGACAGTTTGCTGACCGAGGTCGAGTCTCTTGCAATCTGTTATTTGAAGTGCTGGAAACGCACTCTGCGGGGAGAAAAAGCCAGAGGAGGAGACAAGTACCAAGGCTCTTGTTGTTGTTAGGTGCCATCAAGTCGGTATCCGACTCATAGCGCCCCAGCGTACAACAGGTGAAACACTATTGTCAGTGCTTCTCTGCTGTTCATAGGGTTTTCAGTGGTGGGTTGATTTTGAGAGTGGGTTGCCAGGTCTGTCTCCCAAGCCTACAGCACCTCGTGTTCCCAAGTGGTCTCCTATCCAAGGACTAACCACGCCCGACCCTGCTTAGCTTCCGAGATCTGACGGGATCAGATGCCACAGGGCTATGGCTGCAGGCACCAAGGATCTAAGTATGGCATATCCAAAACCTGGTGCAAAATGCATGGCTGTCTTTAACAGGTGCCCCTCAGAGTGGCATTCAGTACATTTGGTGTGCTGTGCAAGAACCACCTCTAGTTTGCAGAATGTTCTCATCACCCCGAAAGAAGCCCTTAGCAGCCATTCCCTACTCCTCCACCTCCAGCCCCTGAAAACCACCAAGCCCCTTTCTGGTCAGGGTGCCACAGCACCCTGAACACAGGGGGCAGGCAGGGGTGGATTACTGCTCCCTGAGGACGGAAGCCCCTTTCCGTCTCCATGGTTTGCCAGCTCGGTACATTTTGTGGAAACAGAATCCTATGCGATGTAGCCTACTGTGCCTGGCTCCTTTCGCTTGGCATGATGTCTAAGTTCACCTGTATTGCGATCCTGTGACTCCCCTGTCTCCATACGCTCGCTGATGCCTGCTCCAGTCAGGCCTGATTCACCAACAAGTCACGGTCACCTCCCACAGGCTAAGCCCATCCTGGCCTTCCTTCATCTGTCTTTCTGACTTTGCTTCCACTTGTTTTCCTTATCTTTTTTTTCCCTTTTTTTTCTGTCTTTCTCCTTCCCACCCCCTTTCAGTCCTGGTCCACCTGTGTATCCCAGGCTGGCCTCGAACTCGCTATCCTCCTGCTTCTGCCTCCCAAGTGCTGGGATTATAGGCGTGTGGCACCATGCCCAGTGTTTCCTCTACCTCTAAACACCTGGGGCTTTCTCGCTTCTTTGCCTGCACTTGCTGGTGACCTCATCCAGCCTCACAGCTTGAAGTAGCCCTTCTGTAGGCCGATGACTCCCCAAATCACTTCCCCTGAACTCTAGACACAGGCATGCAACCGCCTCCCACACATCCTCCCCAGCCATCCCAGCATCCGATGTGCGAAATCAAATTCCCGATCTCCTCCCTGGAACCTCCTCCGCTCACTGTCTTCTCCCACAGCTGCCCACAATCGCCACATCCTCCGGGTTTCTCAGACCTCAGCCCTCCCGGCCATCCTCAACACTATCCCTCCAACATCACATGCCCGATCCTCGAAGCCATCTGCTCGCTCACCCTTCAAAGTATCGCGCAGTCCAGAGCTTCCCGCCTCCTGCATCACCTGTCTTCTTGTCCAAGTTACCATCACCTCCTACTGGGTCATGGCAACACACTCCTCCCTCCTCTCCCTGATCACACCCTTGCCCCCCTCCATATTCTGTACCCCCAGGCAGAGACAGCCCTCTCCACATAACTCAGTTCTTGCCATTCTTGTGCCCCAAACCCTCCATCCCGCTCAGAATCAAAACCGCCATCCTTAAATTTGTTGCCAAGTCCTGTATGATGAATGCCCCCGCTGCTCCTATGCTGGGCCTTCCCGGGGCTCACTGGGACAGGGAGGGGGTGAGCATAGCATGCATGTTCCTGCCCCAGGGCCTTTGCAGGAGCTGCTCCTTTTGTACCGATTCTCTATTCCCAGACGTCCTCATGGCTTCCTCTCTCCCCTGGCCTCCAGTGTTTGTTTGTGTTTGTTTGCTTGTTTGTTTTGTGATGCTGGGGATCAAACCCCGAGCCTCAAGCATTCTAAACATGGGCTCTGCCACTGAGCTCCACCCCTCGCCCCTCCTTCAAGCCTTTACACAAATGACTTCCCAGCCACCTGGGCTCTGGCGGGGCTGTCCCTACACTGCGGGGTGTTTAGCAGTATGCCCAGTCCCTACCCACCAGCCCCCTATCACCACCCTCACTGCTGGATGCTGTTTTTCTACCACCTGGGACACTGTCTGGCACTCAGCAGATGCTCGGTGTGTGCTGACGTGAGTCAGGGATTAGCTCCGTGTTAGAGGAACCCTGGGTTTGATCCCCAGCAAGCCCCCCGATATATATTTTCATATAATGAGGTTGATAGTAAATGTTAGCTGCAATCCCCAAATACCTGGATGAAGGGTGAAAGATATCCAGTTTCTCCTCCGCCATCTCCGCTTTGGGCCTCATCCTCTCATATTCCAAGAGCACGGGCAGGAGAATTTGAGGGGATGATCCCACGGTAGCCAGAGGATGATGGCTTGGCCCTGGAGGGGGCCTGGCGGGCTGCTGTGGCACCCTGACCGAGGCCTGTGGACTGGCAACGGGGGTCGGCGGGAAAGACAAGTCCTCCCACCGAGAGGCGGGGAGGGCGATGGGGACCAGTGGGTTGCTGACCATCTTCGGGCTCTGGGAAGTGGGCGTGGTGCAGAGGGGTGCCTGGCAAGGCCCCACGGGGTCCCAGCAAGGCTCCCGCTCCGCCCATCTCTGCACGCTCTCCTGCACACAGGTGCGTGACTCCGGCTGCTCCCGGACCACCACGGGTGTCCTCTCCAGCAAGGGCAGCTGGCTGCATGGAAAGGGCACGGAGTCCGTCACGGACATGGCGGGCGCCTGGGACGCCACCGAGAGCCAGGAGGGCAGGGAGACCGTGTCGGACTTCAGGTGCTGCTCTTCTGAGTTGGCGATGATCATCAGCTTGGCCAAGGCGAGCCCCTCCACAGAGAAGGGCCTGCTGCGTTCCCGTGGGGGCCCCTCGACGGCCAGCTCCTGGGTCTTGACCCATCTCTTCTGCTGTTCCACCTCCTTGGATTTCATGCCGGGCATGTCGAGTGATGTCTCCTCTTTCATCCTGTGGACCCTGTCCTCCAGCTTCCTGTGACCCTTCAAACCCTCCAGGGTCACCTCCCGGGTCTTGCTCCTCCGGACGTCCTCCGACTCCTTCTTGGTCGTGGTGAATGGCAGCTCCAGGGACTTTGTCTGGATCCGTGTCTCCACCACGTCTGTCTCCTGGGTGCCCAGCAACACCACGGGCTTAGGTTGCCCTTCGGCCTTCGTTATCTCAAGCCCCTCCCCTCCGGGAATTCCTGCTGGCCGCACATCAAGATCGGCAGGGGGCTTCGGCCACGGGCTGGGTGAACCGAGTACCCGCAGGTACTGTGGAGGTGAGGTGGGAGCCTTCTGGGAGGTGACAGGGAGGACCAGAGGCTCCTTCCTTGGGGCAGGGGGCGACATGGCCTTCTGGGGAATAGCAGGTGCAGGTGGGACCTTGTGAGTTAGGGGTGGGGTCTTGTGGGGCGCAGGTGACACAGGGGGCCCCTTCCAGGAGGGACCAGGTATGGCCGGAGTCTTCTGGGGCACAGCGAATACAAGTGGGCCCTTGCGGGAGGGGACAGGTATGGCCGGAGCCTTCCGGGGAGCAGCAGGTGCAGCAGGGGGCTTCTGGGATGACCCAGGTACAGCTCTGGCCTTTGGAGACGGCCCGTGAAGAGCTGGGGCCTTCCTCGATGCGGCAGGCACGGCCGGCCCCTTCCGGGTCTCGTCCACCAGGAAGGGTGCCCTCCATGCCACCACGGGGGCCGACGTGGCCCTCCGGGAGGCCATGTGCCTGGCTTTGTCACCAGACCTGGGTACAGAGGGAGGGGGTGGAGGGAGGCAGGGGGTGGGAGGGTAGGGCATCCTGCTGAAGGAGGAGGAGGATGGGGTGTGGGTTTCGGGGTCCATGAGGTGCTCAATGTCGCGCTGCCACAGGAGCAGGTCCATTTGATCGTAGGGGCCCAGGAAGGCCAGGTCGGGGTGGGGCTCCGAGATGCAGCGGGACGGGGTCTTGATCAGGCCGCCTCGGCCCGTGGTCTCTTCAGAATCAGATGTGCAGGCCTGCGGATGGATGCACAGGAGGACGGTCAGCGCCAGGGGAGACCAGGCTCAGGAACCCCGCCTCCCAGGCCTCCTCCCTCAGACCTGGAGGTCCAGTCCCCGGCCTCCTCCCTCAGACTCGGGGATCGGAGTCCCACCCAGCCTCCCTCAGACCTGGGGGCATCCAGGGCCTGCCTTCCTCCCTCGGACCCACGCCTGGGTCCTGGCCTCCTCCCTCAGACATGGGGATTCAGGTTCCACCCATTCTCCCTCAGACCCTAGGGTCCAGGCCCCAGCCCTCCTCCCTCAGACATGAGGGGGTCCACAGCCTGCCCTCCTCCCTCGGACCCAGGCCTGGGTCCTGGCCTCCTCCCTCAGACATGGGGATCCAGGCCCAGCCCTCCCCCCTCAGCCCCAAGGGTCCAGGCCCCAGTCCTCCTTCCTTAGACCCAGGGGTCCAAGCCCCAGCTTCCTCCCTCAGACATGGGGATCCAGGTCCCTCCTTCCTCCCTCAGACATGGCAGGAGTTCAGGGCCTGCCCTCCTGCCTCAGACCTGGCACCTGGGCCCTGGTTTCCTCCCTCAAACCCAGTGCCCGGGCCCTGGCCGCCTCCCCGCTCCCCCAGCACATAGCTGGCCTTTGCGGCCCCCACCGGGTTGGTGGTGCTGGAGACGATGCTGAAGATGGTGCGGATGGTGATGCTGGTCTTCCCTGCAGGGAGAAGAAGCCTGAGCCCCGGAGAGGGACCCCGTCCCCACACAGGTCCACGCGTGGTGGGAAAGGTGGGACTGCGCTTACCGGAGACGTGGATTTCTGTGTGCGAGGGCTCAGGGCAGGCGTCCGGATGGGGCCTGTAAGGGAGTATCGGACTTGGGTGACATCGGGGCCAGGATCCCCACCTGTGTCCCTGCCCCCACTGGTGACGAGTCCCCTTGCCCACTTCTTTTCTGTGGATCTCCTCTTCGTGTCCCTGGGCTCCAGCTGCGACCAGACGAGAGGCACAGAGTCGCCTGCGGCCTGGGACTTGAATCCACGCTTGAGTGCCTGGCAGCGGGCGGGGAGGGGACCGTCAGCGATGGGGTAGCCCTGGGCCCCTCGTGTCCTGGCCGTGCCTGCCCGGGCGGCCTCACCTTGGTCTTCTTCTGCTTCTGAGTGGCCTGAGCCTTATAAGGAAAGGTGGGCTGGGAGACCTCTGCAGGGGAGAGAGGCGGAGAGAGGAGGGTCAGAGAATGGTGGGGGAGGACATGGGGACAGGCCCGGGAGAGCAAGGGGCCCAGCCCAAGTGTGGGAGCTCTGTGTGCCCTGCGGGAAGGGCCTGGCCCTGGAGGGGAGGGCCTGACGTTGCAGAGCCCGCTTACCTGGGCCTCTGCTGTGCACGTGGTCCTGTGGACAGGGAGTGGGCAGTCAGGAGGGGCCACCTTTGCTGTTCTCTACGTCTCCCTTCCTACCCAGCCTCGTCCCCCGCCCTCCTCCCTCGGGCGCATGAGGTCAGATCCCAAGGCCCATGGGTCAGGGACCTGGCCCTTCTCTTGGGGCCCCTGGCCTTCGGGCTGTGGTTCCCCGTTTCCTGTGGAATCTGGACAGTGGCTTCTCACCCTCTGCTTCTTCCAAGGTCGGTCATGTTGGGGTCCCACATGGAGGTGCCAGGTGGAGGCCGGCGCCTCGCTCAGGGACATGTCCAGGGGGGGCGTGTGCATGGTCCGGGGGGCCCAGGTGGTGGCCGGCTCCTGAAGCAGGTGGATGAGGCGCATCCAGCGGTCGAACAGGAAGCCCACCTCCTGGTCGGGGGCATCCAGCTCCAGGTAGTAGTAGCGTCCGGTCACCAGGCGCAGCTTCAGACGCCAGGCAGACAGGTCGTGGACGTAGATGTGGACGAGGTCTAGCGGGATCATCCTGGGGGAGGCGGGAGACGGGGTGGCTGGAGCTGGAGGTGGGGGAGGAGCGGCCCGAGGAGGGGGCTGGGGCAGGTACCTGGTCAGCGAGAGCCCCGCACAGCCCCTGCCCTCTCGGGGCTGAGCGATCAGCAGAATGTCCGGCAGCACCAGGCCAGGCAGGGAGGCAGCCACGCCCATGGTCAGCCGGTTGGTTCTGTGGTGCACGAACACAGGGCCCCCGCGATTTGTCACCTGGGATGGCCAGGGAGAAGGGCTGGGACCCGTCGTCTTTCCAAGATGCCTCCAGCACCCCCAACCCGAGCCCCTTTGCAAGCCCACCTCCCAGCCACAGAGCCCCGAATCCAGGCCCTCCGCCCCTCGGCCCAGGTGCAGACTCCCCCCTCCTGCCTCTCACTCCCCCCACCAGTGCACAGGGAGCCAGGGACCTGGACAAAGTTGCTCTCGAACATGGGCAGCGGGCGGAGGGGCAGGTACTCGCCCTTCTGGAGCATCTTCTGTAGCTCCCCCAGGATGGGGACCCACTTTGGAGGGCCCTGGAATGGCTGGGGCCGCCGGGCGTTCCAAAGCCGGTTCATGATGGCCCTGTCTTCAGGACCCAGGTGAGCCCCGCCCCCACCCCGCCCACCAGCCTCAGCCTCTTGGGCGTCCCAGGTGCCGGGGCCTCTGTGGTCACAGAGAGTGGAGCCTCCCCAGGGCCGGGAGACCCCGGCGGTGACCGCGTCCCTGCAACATGGTGGACAGCACTGGGCTGCGGGAGGAGCCCCTCCCGGGGCTTTGTGACCTCACTGGACCCACAGGGGAGCCTTCCTGGAATTCCTCAGGGGCCCCCTTCCTTCGGGGATGTGGCCCTGAGGGCTGGGGTGGGTGAGTCAGAACCCCACGGGCAGGGTGGGCGCCCTCCTGAGACGCCAGCTACGTACCACAAAGGCCCCCCAGGGAGCGTGCCTGGGTTACTGTGGATGGACCACTAACCAAAGAGTTCCAACCACAGTCCAAGCTCTGCCCCTGCCCCTTCTCTAGACCCTGGGTCTGACCCACACCCACGCGAGCCTCAGTTTCCCCACTGCTGATGTGTGCAGCCTGGTGTCCACAGTGCCCAGTGAGCCGTAAAAAACGGGACACCGTAGTCAGGCATGGTGGTGCAGGGGGGACGTGGGGACCAAGGTCAGCCTGGGCTGGACAGCGAGATGCTGTGCTGTCTCAGACAGTTAAGGGCTGGATGGGACTCAGTGGTGGAGCACTGTGTAACGAGTCTGACCCAGAGGAGAATCGCAATTCACACTCTCCCTGGCTGTGTGACCACAAACAACAAAACCCCACTCTCGTCTCAGCCTTAGTTTCCCTCTCCTGTAAAACAGGGCATACTCAAGGATCGGAGGGAATTGTGTAAGTAAAAAGCCACATTCAGCACGGCCCAGAGCAGGCACTCAAATATGGTCTTTCTTCTTCCCTTCTGAGGGCTTCCCTCCCCCACCTTGTTCTCCAGTGCTGAAGATCAAATCTGGAGCCTCCATGCACTCTAAGCAAGCATTCTACCAACTGCGCAAAACCTCCAGCCTGAGGGATTTTTTCTTAGGAGAGTAGGGGGAGAGGCCAGTATTCTGTCATTCTAAAAATAGTGTTTATTATTATTTTTAAATGTGTCATGCACAATACAGTCATGGTAGAAATTCTGGAAAATACAGATGAGTAGAAACAACAAGAGTCACCTGCCATCCCACCTCTCACCTTCAACCCTGAGACAGCCCTTGTTAACACTTTGGTGCATTTCTCTCTGGATTTAAAAAAAATAAAACCATGTACATAGAAAGAGAAGTACAAAATTGAGATCAGACTGTGGTTCTGCAGTTTGCTCTTTGATGTCACAGGGCATCTTTCAATGCCTAAAGCACTCTTCTCTCCCAGAGCTTCCCTTTTTATGACTGGCTAGTATTCCATCATGAAGATGTACCATGTTTCAGTTATCCCCCGCTGCTGGACACCTAGGTTGTTTCCCATTTGTCCATCACAAACACTGCCAAAACAACCTTGAGCTTCAAGCTTTGTCCTGTGCAGGTGCTGCTAGTCACAGGGTGACCTTCTGGAGCCTTCCATTAAATATTTATTGAGGACCCATGAAGTACTGGCACCAGGTGAGGCTCAGAGCTTGCCTCCGCAGAGTTCTCCAAGCCACCGACCAGTCTCCCCCTCCCCTGCTTTGCCCACCAAGGACCTCTGCCTCCTCCTGTCCTCAGGGACCCCGGCGTCCAGGCCACGGCCTTCAGAGAAATCACTCCTATGTGGCTAGGAATGACAAAACCCAAATCCCCCTTCTCCATCTCAAAAAGGCTTCTCACATTTTTGTATAAAACCCCATCCTAACATCAAAAGTAATTGTTTAATAAATAATAAGTATTCCTGCCCTGGTCCAGAGGGAAGGAGTCAGGAAGACCTCTCAGAGATCCCAGAACTCAGGATCCACGTTCCCTCCTCCTCAGGGACCCGTGAGTCCACCTGCCTCCCACCCCCCACTCCTTAAATAAATAAGTATAAATAAGGCACAGGCGCCCCCCTCACCCAGATCTCCTGACGGGACTATGTCTAACTGGGGGGAATATGAGAGGGGGGCTACGCCCTGACCGTTACGCCCTGATACCGAAATAAATAAATAAATAAGATCTGGCTTTGCAGGGTGACGGTGGCCGTGCGTCCCGGTCCCGGTCACAGCCGAGTCTTGAGCAGCAGCAAGCCCCGCACGGCCCAGTCCAGGGTCAGGTGCAGCCCCCCGAGGATGGCGTGAGCTGCCCTGACGCCCCCCCAGGCCGAGGCAGGGGGGGGCAGGGGGGCCGCCGGCTGGTCTGGGGGGCCCTGAGGCAGGGCCAGGCGGGACATCTGTCGGGAGAGGATAGAGGTTAGCCAAAGGCAGGAGATGCCAAAGGCAGGGAGAGACTGGGGGAGGTGGCGTTGGGGCGCAGGCCAGACCGAGTATCTGTCGTCTCTGGTGTGTGGGACACGGTGTCTGGCCAGAGAGACCTTCAGGATCTTGGGTTCAGAAAAGGGGGGCTGGTGCCAAATGGACGCCGTGGTAAGGGTCCAGGGACACGTTCTGGCCTTGAGGGTGAGCAGGGTCGAGATGGGGCTTCTTAGGTGAGGCAGGGTGGCAGGGGGTGGGATCCTGAAGTGAGGTGGCTAAGGACAGTTTCTAGGGGCTGGGGGCTCAAATCTGGGGGCAGGCCAGGACCTCAGGGTTGGAGTCTTAGATGCGGTCGGCATCTCTAGCTCAGAGACTCGTGGGTTGGGAGCTGGGGTCTCGAGTCTGGGATCTTGGAGCTAGAAGCTGGAATTGGACAGGCAAGGTCTTTGGAGTCAGTCCAGGGACTAGACCAAGTCTAAAGTCCTGTGGTCTCAGGGTCTTGGGTCTGGGGTTTTGGAAGTCAAGGTGTTGAGATCTTCCAGGTTCACAATCAAGACCTGACTTTTTTTTGGGGGGGGGGTTCGATCTTGGGAGTGAGACCTCGGGGCTTCTAAGGCTCCAAGTCTGGCATCTGAGGGTTTGAGACCCGGGGGCCAGGGTCCTGAGGACTGGCATTGTGGAATGGGTCTCAGGGCGGGCTGGGGCAGGGTCTTGAATCTTAGGGGCTGGGTCCCTGAGGTATAAGGGTCTTTGGGCCAGGATCTGGGGCCTCAGGGTCCAGGGAGTTGTGGGGTTTGGTGTCTTAGGGCCTGGGTCTCCCAGTCTCAGGGTGAGGCTTAGGATTCTCAAGCCTCAGGGCCTCCGGGTGGGAATGTGGGGTCTCAGAACCTCAGGATACCAGGCCCGCCATTTCAGGATGGGGTCTCGGGATCTGGGGTCTCACGGTCTCAGGGGTTGGGACTCTGGAGACACAAGACCACGGACTATAGATCTCAGGGTCTTGGGGTGAGAGTCTGGGGTTTCTGGCAGGATTCTGGGGTCTTGGGGCCTCAGCAGGGTTCCAGGCCAAAGGATCTTGGCTATCTCGGGGTGAGAGCCCAGGGGAGGGATGAGACCTGGAGTCGGGGTTTCCAGAGTCAGCCTAGGATTCTGGGGCATCAAGAGTCAGTCTTGGGCCACAGGCTCTTGGGGCCTCAGGGGATGGTGCTGGGGGCATCAGATCTTGGAGGCAGACCATACCAGGAGCTGCAGCCGCCGCAGGAGCCGGTCCAGCCGGGCCTGCAGGGTCCCCAGCTCGGGCTCCAGGGTCTTGAGGGAAGGGCCACCTGCCCGGCGCAGCCACTGCACGTGCCGAAGGTAGGAGAGGAGGTCCACCCGGATCCTCAACATCACCCCGGGAAGCTGGGGACCAGGATGGGGGTGGTGGTCAGGGAGCGTCTCCGCCTCTGGCTCCAATTTCCCTCTCCCTCTCCCTCTCCCTCAAGGCCCAGCTCCCGCCTCCTGCCCCAGGGGATCCCCAGCCCTCACCTGCAGGGCTCCCAGAGCCCCAGCGCTCATGGCCAGTGTGGGCAGGGAATCCAAGGTGTGGTCCCCATCGGCAGGGAACTTGTCTCTCTGGCGGGAAAGAAGCTGTGAGCAGGGCGCCACCCCTGGCCTCAGGACCCTGCTCTCTGCCCCCAGCTCTGCCACCTCCAGCACCCAGGTCCCTCCAGGTGGCCCTTCCAAGGCACTCTCTGCCATTCTGTCCTGCCCCGGGATATCTCCTCTGGTTCCCTACCAGCTGTGCGGCCAGCTGCCGAGTGTCTGCCAGGAGGGAGCGGGTCAGGAGAATGGCACTGTCCAGCTCCGCCCGAGGGTCTAGGGGGCCTGAAGGTGGCCCCACAGCAACAGCTCTGTCAGGCCAGAGGCTCAGCACAAGGAGGACCAGGCGGCAAACACCTGCGGGCGGAGGACAGAGAGCTCAGGCGGGGGGCCCTGGAGGAGGCTGGGCCTGACCTCCTGGGTCTCAGGGAGGAGGCTGGGCCTGGACCCCTGGGTCTGAGGGAGGAGGCTGGGTCTGGACCCCTGGGTCTGAAAGGGGAGACTGGTCTCTGGACCCCTGGGTCTGAGGGAGGAGGGCTGGGGCCTGGACCCCTGGGTCTGAAAGGGGAGACTGGTCTCTGGACCCTTGGGTCTGAGGGAGGAGGGCTGGGGCCTGGACCCCTGGGTCTGAAAGGGGAGACTGGTCTCTGGACCCTTGGGTCTGAGGGAGGAGGGCTGGGGCCTGGACCCCTGGGCCTGAGGGAGGAGGCTAATCCTGGACTCCCTGGTCTGAGGGAGGAGGGCTGGGGGCCATGACTTCTGGGGCTAAAGGAGAAGGGCCTGGGTCTGGATTTTGGGATCTGAAGGAAGAGGGCTGGGGGCTGGAGTCCAGAGTAAGAGAGAGGAGGGCTGGGGCCTGAAATCCCTGGTCTGTGGGGAGGGCCCCGAGGTCTCGCGTCTTCGGGTGGGGCGCGCAGAGCCAGGTCGCAGAGCCCGGGCGGGCTTCCCTCTCCCTCCCCGGCTCTGGCTGCCCCGCCCGTCCGAGCAGACGCGGCCCGGGGCGGGTAGACGGGCCGGGCGTCTCCCATCCGCCCCCGGACGCCGGAATCTGGGCCCCGGGGCGGGGCATGAGGGGGCAGCACAGGCCAGGACCTGCCCCCTCCCTGGCCGCGGGAGCCCGAGCCGTCCCGGGACCGGGGCAAGAGCCGGAGCCCGAGGCCGAGGCCGGGCACGCCGGACGGTCCCAGCGGGGCCCCTGCCCCGTCCCGCAGGCCCGCCGGGGAGGGCGCAGAAGGTTGGGCCTCGCGCCGGGCGCACCTGGGTGGGGAGCAGCGCTGCAGCCGCGGGGACTCCGGGGCACTCGCCCGCCGGCCGCCCATCCCCCCGGCCCCGCCCCCCGAGACAGCCAGCCAATCAGCGCCCCCCGGGCCGCCGCGCTCCCGGATCACACCCCCAGCCCGCCCCCTGGTCCCCTCGGCTCAGGCGGTCCTCCGGCCCCTCTCCTGCCCCGCCGTCCGTCTGTCCGTCCGTGCGTCTGTCCTTTCTCCCAAGCGCATCTGTCTGGCTCCCTGTCCGCACCTCCATCTGTCTCCGCTCCCCCTGTCTGGGACCGGTCCTCCTCCGGGGCTTGCGCTCATCTCCCTGGACTCTCTGCCTCAGTTTCCCTCCCTGAGCCTCTCCGTCGGGCTCCTGGGTGTCTGTGTCCCTCGGTCTGCGATGACTCCCTGGGGGCCCCGGGGCCCTTTGGGACCACCTGCCAGCATCTGTCCCTCTGTCCTCTCCTGGCCAGTCCCTCGTGGCGTCTCCGATCTGCCCTTTCGTGGGTCCCTCTGTGCCCATCTCTCCTCCTGCCTGAACACTTTTTTTTTTTCCTCTCCTTTCCTGACTCGCCACCGCTCCCTCTCCTCTGTCCCTCTCTGTCCTGCTCTGGTGCCTGCCTCGCATCCCTCCCTTCTCCAGTCCCTCCTTCCCTCACTGTCCCCCCCCACCCCATGAACTGGAACCAACTTACAGTTCATGTCCCCACAGGCCAGGGGTTCCCCAAGGCAGGGGGCAGGGAGCTTGGGGCCTTTAACCCTTCCCTGTCCACTGCCAGGGGAGCCCCGGGGGTCAGCTGGGCCTGGGCCTGGGGAGGGGAGGCATGTGCCTGTGAGCAGCCAGGGCCTCGGCAGTGAGGGAGTGTGTTCGCCTGGGGGGTTATATAGGGGGCCGGGGCGGGCGGCAGGGGAGGGCGGCCTGACACATCCTGAGTCACCCTCCCCTCCTGCCTTTTCCATTCAGACGAGCCGGCTGCCTAGCGAGGCTCCGACCGCCTCGCTCTCAGAGGAGGGCACGAAGGAAAAGTTGGAAAAGTTGAAAAGTGAAGGGGGGGTGGTCGGAGAGGGGCTGGTGAGGTCATTGGCGTCCCCTCCCTCCACCTCCACGGGCTGGGGCAGACACACGCGGCTCAAGCCCTGGGGCCCAGCTGTGGGTGGGGGGTCTGGCTGGCCCAGGGTGGGCAGGGAGGGATGGGGAGGCAGGAGGAGAGCCAGGCAGTGAGAGGGGAACCCCGGGTCCAGGGAGGTGGAGACCACGTGCACAGAGCCTCTGGGACGGAGAAAGAGAGGGGGAGATGGGGACACAGGGACAGAGACAGAGACTCGAGACAGAGACATGTAGAGAAGGAGACCCTGGCGTGCAGAGATGAGAAACTGAGAGATGGGGACGGCCCGAGAGCCACAGTGGATAGACAGAGGAGTAGTTCTGGGAGGCAGAGACTGGAGAGGAAGGTGCAGATGTGTGACAGGAGGGACTTGCTGGGACCCAGAGACCTCCAGAAGGCAAGGGCCGGGGCCAGGGCGGCTCAGGGAGAGGAGAGGTAGTCTGCAGAAGAATGCAGTGAGCCGGTGAGACATGAGACGAGGTGAGGGTTACAAAGAGGGAGAGGACTGACAGGCAGAGACCACGGGGAGACAGGTGTTCAAGGGGACGCTGGGACGGCGGCAACAGAGCAGTGGGGACAGAGAGGCACAGCTGCAGGTGGAGACAAGAAGGTGGGAGGGTATGAGGAGGAGACCCCGAAGACCTAGGGAAAGAGGCAGAGACGCTCCGCCAGGGGCAGGACGCGGGCTGTGATGCCGCGCTTCTGTGCCTCAGTTTCCCCATCTGTGAGGTGGGTTGCCAGGGCACCCTCCCATCCCGGAGCGCCCCAGCAAGGATAACATCTGCCCATCCACGTAAGGTATGATGGATCGCTGGGTAAATGTCATCCACTGCCACCGTAATCAGTACATGTTTTATTGACCATGAGGAGAGGCCGCGGTAGCCACTAGGACAGCCCGAGAGACACGGCCACGGGGACAGGGTGAGACAGGGCAAGGAGGACAGGACACCCCCAGAAGCAGTGCCAGGGCACCAGAAACCCGGACAAGGCCACACGGAGAGACAGGGATACAAGAGCCAACGGTCCGGGTAGGAGTAGGACACACCAGTGTGGGGCCTCCCAGTCACCTGCCCAGGGGCACAGTGGTGAGCAGCTGCAAAGCCAGGGTGCGGTGGCCTAGGATTCACAGCCCCTCAAGGGAGGAACAGAGACACTGGCCCAGGTCTCCAGGAGCCTCCTCCCCAGCATGGCCACAGCAAGAAAGACAGGGAGGGGATGGACAGGGCTCCCCGAGGTCTCTCTGCAGACCCCTACGCCTGGCCTCAGAGCCATACCACAGCAGGGGGCGGGGTTTGGGGACGGAGCAGCCGCTCAGGCTCCCCTCCCCACCCACTGCTGGGGGGCTCCCGCTCAGGTCCCCAGGGAGGTGAGGTCACAGCCCCCCTGTGGTGGGACATGACCTCATCGCCTCAGGTAAGAATTTTCTCTCCCTTCCCCGGCCCGCTATAGACACCCCTCCTCGGGCCCCCCAGGGGCCTCCCCAGCCCGGGCTCCTGCTGGGACCCAGGCCTCTGACCACTGGGTCTCCGCCCCTCGGGGGGCCTGTTTCCGGCTGAGTCAGCGTGGGGGGCCCGAAGCTGCGTCAGTGAGGGGAGAACTGACGTAGCCCCCCCCAGACTGGCCGGGGCCAGCCAAGGTGACTCAGGCCACCAGCCTGGGGGATGGACTGGCCCGAGGGGATGGGGGACGGGGCCTGCAGCCAGGCCGGGAGCAATACCAGGGATCTGGGAATGCCAGCCCACTCCACCAGCCTGAGCCAGGAACTCGCCAAGCCCTCCTCCCTCGGATCCAGGGGTCCAGGCCCAGCCTCCTCCCTGAGAACCAGGGGTCCAGGACCCAGCCATCCTCCCTCAGACCCAGGGGTCCAGAGCCCAGCCTCCTTCCTCAGACCCAGGGGTCCAGGCCCAGCCTCCTCCCTGCAACCTCGGCTCCATGGGCCTAGCCCTCCTCCCTCAGATCCAGGGGTCCAGACCCCACCCTTCCTCCCTTGGGTCCAGGGTTCCAGTCCCCAGCCCTCTTCCCTCATACCCAAGTGTCCAGGTCCCAGCCCTCCTCCTTCAGACCCAAGGGTCCAGGCCCCAGCCCTCCTCCCTCAGACACAGGGGTCCAGGACCCAGTCCTTCTCCTTCAGACTGAGGGGTCCAGGCCCAGCCTCCTCCCTCAGACCCAGGGGTCCAGGTCCCAGCCCTCCTCCCTCAGACCCAGGGGTCCAGGTCCCAGCCCTCCTTGCTCAGACCCAGGGGTCCAGAGCCCAGCCTCCTCTCTCAGTCCCAGGGGTCCTGGCCCAGCCCTCCATGCTCAGACCCAAGGGTCCAGAGCCCAGCCTCCTCTCTCAGACCCAGGGGTCCAGGCCCAGCCTCCTCCCTCAGACACAGGGGTCCAGAGCCCAGCCCACCTCCCTCAGAACCAGGGGTCCAGGCCCAGCCTCCTCCCTCAGACACAGGGGTCCAGGCCCAGCCCACCTCCCTCAGAACCAGGGGTCCAGGCCCCAGCCTCCTCCCTCAGACCCAGGGGTCCAGGTCCAGCCTTCCTCCATCAGTCCCAGAGGTCCAGGCCCCAGCCTCCTCTCTCATTCCAGGAGCCCGGGATCCTAGCCCTCCTTCCTCAGACCCTGGAGTCCCTTCCCTAAACTCTTTATTTATTTATTTATTTATTTTTGCAGTGCTGGGGATTGAACCCAGGGCTTCGGGCATGCCAGGCAAGCCCTCTACCTCTCAGCTCTATCTTCAGCACCCCTAACCCCTCACTTGAAGGCAGGTGGAAGAAAATGTGGGGCCCCTCTGCGCTCAGGGGACCTCTCTCTCTTTGCAGAAGTTCCTAAGTTTGGGTTAAATCAGGGGTCCCGGGCCAGTGCCAGTTTCTGGCCCCCCTGGATGCTCACCCTGGGGGGTGTGGGTAAGACTTCATCCCCCGGGCGGACTGCCACATGGCGGGACCTTCTAGGTCTTCCCTGGGCAAGGACGGGGACACCAGATCTGTAGGAAGGAGGAGGAGAAAGAAAGACACAGAGAGGAAGAGAGGCTCAGAGGCAGGGCTGGAGGACCCCAAGACAGGACAGACAAAGGCAAAGACAGACAGACAGAGACATGTCACTACAAAGACCCGGAGTGAAGAGGCAGACGCAAGAGAAGGTGGGCGCCAGGGGACCATCTTGAGGTGTCAAAGGCCGGAGATACAGGGGCCAGGAGACCCTGGAGTGGTCCCTGGCACCGAGGAGCACCCAGGACATGGGGGCCGGCTGGGGGACACTGCTGGGGTACTGGTCCCCTGGCCAGGTGGCGCGGGCTGGGTGTGACGTCAGCACGACCCAGGCTGTGTGTGTGTCCGTCTGTCTGTCCCTGGGGGGTCCTGTCTGGCCTCTGGGGGGTGACGGGGCAGGCCGGCCACAGAGGCAGCCCAAACCTGTCATTAGCGGTGAGGGCCTTGACGGTGGCTCCCCCCTAGTCCCCATCCGCGGTCCAGGGCCAGGCAGCCCCGCCCCCCACCCCCTCCTTGATCCCTGAGGAATCCAGAGAATTGGGAAGTGGGTCCAGATGGTGTTGACACAGGAAACAGTCAGCAGCTGCCTAGCCTCAGCCCCATAACCCCCTGACCCGCACCCCCGGCCCCCTGCCGAGCCCCTTCGGACCTGTGTCATCTCTGACGGAGTCAGCCCGGGCCCACTCAGCACCCTCTAGGATGTTTATAGTGGACATGCGTTAAAGGGAGGCAGGCTCCAGGCTTCTCTGGAAACAGTCCGGCCCCAGCTTTCCTCCCTCGGTCCCAGGGGACCAGAACCAGAGCTCCTCCCTCAGACCCAGGGGTCCAGGCTCCAGCATCCTCCTCCTTCAGACCCAGGGGTCCAGCTTCAGCCCTCCTCCCTCAGACCCAGGGGTACAGGCCCAGCCCTCCTCCCTCAGACCCAGGGGTCCAGGCCCCAGTCCTCCCTCAGACCCTGGGGTCCAGGCTCCAGCCTCCTCCCTCAGACCCAGGGGTCCAGACCCGGCCTCCTCCCTCAGACCCAGGGGTCCAGGCCCAGCCCTCCTCCCTCAGACCCAGGGGTCCAGGCCCAGCCCTCCTCCCTCAGACCCTGGGGTCCAGGCCCAGCCTCCTCCCTCAGACCCAGAGGTACAGGCCCAGCCCTTCCCTCAGACCCAGGGGTACAGGCCCAGTCCTCCTCCCTCAGACCCTGGGGTCCAGGCCCCAGCCTCCTCCCTCAGACCCTGGGGTCCAGGCCCCAGCCTCCTCCCTCAGACCCTGCCCTGAGGACCCGAGGTCCCTTCTTCGTGGTGCTGAATTGCCAAGGGATTATCACCCCATCCCAGCCCCTGGCCTGGCTTCCTCTCCCTGGACGTCTGGCCCCACAAAAACCATTGAGGAGAACAAACCAAACCAAGCCAAAACAATGTGAAGATCTCCAGGTTGACCTCCCTTCTCCACAGGGGGAGAAACTGAGTCTCCGTTGGAGTATGGTGGCCCTTGCCATGAGTCACTCTCCCAAGCCCCAGCACCCTCCTGCCCCCATCCCTTCAGTCTTGGGGTGTCGAGGGCCACTCTGTAGAGGTTCCCTGGAGAGGAGGCCTGAGGAGAGAGGTCCTCTGGGGCCTCCCTGCCTCCCTTTCCTCTCTGGTTGCTGGGGAAACTTCTGTAACAATGGGGCTCAGTGAGGCTCTCTGCCTTAGGGCCCAGCTGCACCCCCCAGTTGCTAAAGGGAAAGCCTCCCCGGCAAGGAGCTTTCCTGAGAAGGGGCCCCCTGAGGCCAGCCTCAGGCATCGGGTTAGGAGGGAAAGGGGTGTTCTAGCAAGGGCCCCCCACCTCCTGTCCCTCAGCCTCTGAGATCGCGGGCGTATCCCTCGGCGCCCTCACCCCAGCTCCTTGCTCTGTGTCCCTCCTCCTCACTTGCTAGGGAGGCTGGAAACCGGGGTCCCTGTGCCCACACGCCTCTCCTGCAAGGCCACCAAGCCAGCCCCTTCCTAGGGTGGCCAGGCCCAGGCTGGTGGGCACTCCTGGGAAGCCCCTGGCAACAGAACTCAGAACCCCGGGCTGGGGCTCTGGGTGGGGCCCAGCCGTTGCTGGGGTGCTGTCCTCAGGGGCTCTCCCCACAGAGGCCCCGGGGCTCTGGGGAAGCAACATGGTGGGCTCTGGGATCCCGGTGTTGGGCCTTCTTCTGCTGCTGCAGGGCGCAGTAGGTGAGGACTCCACGCAGGGCGTCGGGGGCTCAGGAGGGGGGCACCGTGGCCCCCACACCGCTGCCAACACCACTCCCTTTCTCTCGCAGATGGGAACGGAATCCAGGGATTCTTCTATCCATGGAGTGAGCAGGACCCGAAACCCAGGGACTACCAGGGAGGGGAGCACAAATTAAACACCAGCGTCGAAGGGCGGGAGAGGCCGGGTGCAGAACCCTGGGACTGAGGGAGGAGGGCTGAGCCTAAACCCCTGGGTCTGAGGGAAGAGGACTGGAGTCTGAACCCCTGGGTCTGAGGGAGGAGGCTGGGCCTAGACCCCTGGGTCTAAGGGAGGAGGCTGGGCCTGGACCCCTGGGTCTGAGGGAGGAAGCCTGGGGCTGGAGCCCTGGGTCCTCCACAGAGGAGCCCCAGGCCAGCAGCCCTGGGGCCTGGTCTTTGTGTCCTGGTGTCCGCAGCCCTCAGGACAGTTCTAACAAGGTTCCTGCTCTACTGGCCCCCAGGTTGTGAGGGTGATGTGTGGGACAGGGAGAGTTGCGGGGGCCAGGCGGCCATTGAGAACCCCAACCTATGCCTGCGCCTGCGGTGCTGCTACCGAGATGGGGTCTGCTACCACCAACGCCCGGACGGTAAGGCGGGGAGCTGGGTGTGCTAAGGCCCTGGGGTTGGCGGCCAGCCCCGGGGTCTTCAACCACTCTCCTTCATCCAGAGAACATGCGCAGGAAGCACATGTGGGCCCTGGGTTGGACCTGCGGTGGCCTGCTCTTCCTCATTTGCAGTATCTGTCTGTTCTGGTGAGCGGGATGGGCACGGGGGCGGGGGGCAGGGGCCGCACAGGGTGCAGATTGGGCCTGGCCTGAGCTCTGTCCCTTCCCTCCTAGGTGGGCCAAGCGGCGTGACATGTTGCACCTCCCAGGCTTCCTGCAGGGCAAATGCAACCTGTCAAAGACAGTGTCGTTGCTGTCTAAGGACCGGGAGTCGGGCATGAAATCATCCGCTGGCGCCACGACCATGGGTGAAGGAGAGGGCACAGAAGGGGGCGAGGACACAGAGGGAGGGGAGGAATAGTAGGGGGACCCCTGGAGGGCCCCTCAATAGAGACATGGTGTATAAATGCACATCTCTTTCCCTTTGCTTCCTTTCTTTCTTTCCTTTTTTGTTATTTTTTTGTGTTTTGAGATGGGCGGGGGTCTCACCATGTAGCCAAGCTGGCCTTGAACTTGCAGTCCTCCCAAGCACTGGGATGGCGGGGCCTCGTCACTGTGCCTGGCTCTACGGGTCCCTTCTCTGAGAACATTGAGGCGTGGGCAGCTCAGAGTGAGCCTGGGGCGGTGTGCACGGAGGCGGCTGGGCTCTGAGGGTTCTGCACGGGAAGGCTCTGGAGGCAGGCCGTGTGGATCTGAGGCCGAGCAGGGAGGACTGGGGCCAGGAGGGAGGGTCTGAGCTGAGTGGACGGTGGGTAGGCTGAGTTGGGGGTAGGGGGAAGTCTCACCCTGCGGAGTCCTAGGCTGGGGAGCACATTGGTCAAGAGGTCAGGAGTGAGGTGAGCCTGGGAGGAGGGAGCTGGGGGTCGTGGGGGCCTAGGGGCGCCTGAGCTGGGCAAGGCTGGAGGCTCGTGGGGCTGTGGAACGTGGGCTCAGCTCTGGAGCGGCGGGGAGCCCTGCTGACCCTCGCGCACTTCCTTCTCTCTCTCACACACATCACACCACACCTGTCATGCTGGTGCCCGAGCAGTGCCGCCGGGCACAGATACAAAAGACCATGGATCCCGGTGCCCTGGCGCATGCCTGTCATCCTAGGGACGCAGGAGCGTCAAGAGCTCGATGCCAGAGGCAGCCTCGCTCCGTTAAGCAAGGTTCTGTCTCTAGATAAAAAATACAAAGGGGGTACAGCCCCCGGGTTAGCATGCTTGCCTGGCACTTAAGAGGTACTGGGTTCAGCCCCCCTGCACTGAAAAGAAGAAACCCTGTGGGCCTCCTCCAAGGAGGACCTTGGCCCCGGGGCTCCCCATTGGCCAGCCGACGTTTTCCTGGAAGTGTGTGTTGGTCCCAGACTCATCCAACCCAAGCCACTGCCCACCCTCCCAGCTTTATAGGTGTCAAACCCCGACCACCTGCCCTCCGCGAGGGCCGCTCCCAACAGCGCGCAAGCCCGGTTTGTCCCCGTGACTCCGTCTTGGAGGACACAAGCTCCCCCAGGGAGGCCCGGGCTTGAGGCCCTTCCCCACCTCCCTGCTTCCGCGTGTCAAGGGCCAGTGGGAGGCTGGGCTCTAATATCCCCAGTGAGACCAGGGCCCCCAAGGGTAAGGGCAGCCTCGCTGCAGAAGGCCGGCGCTCTGGCAGGAAGCACAACCCCTCCACCCTCCCTCCAGCCCGGTCCCTCTCCCAGATAGGCCAGCAGCACAGTGAGACAGAGTCATTTATCCGAGAGAGGACAGAGGGGGACAGATGGGCTTCCTGGTGGCCGGCTGATGCAGCGGGCAGCCGACGTCTCCGCTGGGTCCTGACTGATACGGGTGTCTGCAGGACAGAGGGTGGGGTTAGTAGCTGCTCAGGGCTGCCTCCCTCCCACCCCTACGTTCCCCAAGCCCCCCACCACCACCCAGGGACAGGAGCGGGGCAGGGAGCCCCTCACCGCTATGCACACACTTGCTCAGCTGCACCCCTGTTCCTGAATCTCCCCCTTTGCTGCAGAGGCCCCCCAACCACCACCATGCATGCACGTGTGCAGAACTCATCTGCCTTTCACTCCGTGGAACCGATGGGGACGTGTGTTGGGGAGAGGCAGAGGGAGGGAGGAACAGAGGCGCAGAGGCAGAGACCTGGGGAGCCAGAGACACATGGAAGTGGAGAAAGCAGGCAGAGAGTGGGGAGAGAAACAGATGATGGGGTGGGTTTGCCCATCTGCACGTTTCGATCTCAGAGGCACAGGAGCGCTGCCAGAGCAGGAACGTGCTCTGCCCTTGGGCACTGGTGGCACCTCATCCTCCCGAGCAAGGAGTCCTTGTGTGAACAGGCGTGTGAACCTTTTCTTTTTCTCCTCAGTACTTGGGGATTGAACCCAGGACCTTACATATGCTTTGCAAAAGCTCTACCACGGAGCGCCACCCCCAGCCCATTTTTTTAAATTTTGAGACAGGATCTCAGTAAGTTACATAGGCTCCCTCTGGCCTTGACCCTACGATCCTCCTGCCTCAGCCTCCCCAGTCACCGGGACGACAGGCGAGAGCCACGGTGCCCAGCTCTTGCTCATTTCCTTCTCAGAGGGCTCTGCATGCAACTGAGCTCGGGCCGAGGCCCTGGTGGGCGGTCCGCTGTGGCAGACTTTTGGGCAATGTCAGATTTTCCATCACCTTATGCTTCACCTATCCATACAGTTGCTCATCCTTTCTCAGACCGGTTTCCACACTCAGTTCACAGAACACAGGATATAGTGGATGTGACTGTTTCCTCAGTTCTCACAAAGAATGGTGATACTGGCACAACCAGTATCGTTCTGGAGGCATGGGAAAGTTAATCCCTCACACGTGGAGAATGCCTTACGGTTTAATTCTTTACTAATTAACTTGTGGTACTAGGGATTGAACCCAGGGCCTTGCATATGCTGGGCAAGTGCTCTACCACTGTGCTGCATCCCCAGCCCCTTTTTAAATTTTTGAGACAGGGCTTGCTAAATTGCCCAGACTGGCCTCAAATTCTTTTTTTTTTTTTTTTTTTTTTTGTGGTACTGGGGGTTGAACCCAGGGCCTTGCGCATGCATGCTCTACAAGTGCTGGACCACTGAGCTGCATCCTCAGCCCATTTTTTTCCTTTTTGAGACAGGGTCTCGCTAAGTTACACAGACTGGCTTTGGTCTCTGAACTTGTGATCCTCCTGCCTCCGCCTCCCCAGCTGCTGGGATTACAGACATGCGCCACTGCACCTGGCTTTGGCCTCAGATTCTTGGTCCTCCTGCCTCTGCCTCCTGAGCAGCTATGATTAGTGGTGTGCTCCACTGCACCCACCCTGGAGCTGAATTCTTTTACAGAACTCTCATGTGGGAAATGGATTCAGTCACCCATCCAGTCATCCACCTACCCAAAAACCCATCCATTTATTCATCCATCTACCTATCCACCAGCCCAAACCATCCATCCAACCACCCATTCACCGACTCATCTATCTGCCCACTCACGTCTACCTATGAAACAACCAATCCAGCCACCCATCCACCCATCCAATCACACCTACCCATCCACCAACCCCTCCATTCACCATTACATCCATCAACCAGTTCAATCAGTAACACCTCTATCCACCCACCCATTCACTGTCCACTAACTAACTCATCCATCCACCCTTCCTTTTACCAATCCATCCACCCGTCCACCAACCAACTCATCTGTCCATTCATCCATCTTCCCTCCATTTACCTGTCTAGTTCCTGACCCAACCTTCCATCTGCCTACCTACCACCAGCCTTTCCTTGGTTCATACTTTTTTTTTTTGGGTGGGGGGCGGGTAACATTAGGAGCAAAGAGTCCTTAGGTCTTACCCTCAACGGACTCCGTATTGGGGGAGAGAGAGCTCCAACACAGACCCAGCCCCTGCTCATCCAAGCAGCAACCGGGGTGGCTCAGACAACAGGAAAGCCCAGAGGAGGGCAAAGAAGTTGAGCGGGTGCCTAAAAGACACATAGGAAGTTTTCTGGGAGGAGTGCAGACAGCAAGGGCCCTCCTAGCGTAGACAGAGGCGTGAATGGGGGGCAGCTGGCGTGAATGGGGGGCAGCTGGCGGGAAAGGGCCTGGCCATCCATGGACCGATGGATGTCATAACTGCAGAGAAGGAAAAAGAGGTGGGGCTGAAGTGTGAAGGGCCCACATGCCAGTGAGTGGCCTGGGTTTGACCAGAGGGCAAGAGGGAGCCACAGCAGGTCTCTGCCCAGAGGCAGGCAAGCTGGAGAGGTGCTGGTTGGAAAGGGGACTCAGTGGCTCCCTCTGACTGGAGTGGAATATGTTCCCACTGCGCTGATGCCACAGATGGTACCAGCCCCTGGATACCGTGGAAAGGAGAGGAGAGGAGAGAGAGGAGGGAACGGGGGTGTCTTCCCTCCTCTTGCACCCGCTCTTCATTTTCTTTCCCCATCCCATAGGACCACTGGTTAGGAGAATCGCGGCAACTTGGCCACCTACAGGCAGTGAGGCCTGGTTAGAGGTGGTGCCTTTCTGGGCCTCAGTTTACCCCATGTGGAATAGGGGTGGTAACAGGAGTGATCTCGGAGACTCAAGCCCACGGAGAGGATTAAATGGGGCCTGAAGTGCTGGGCAGGCCTCGCTTGCCTGCCTCGCTGGCCTGCCTCGCTGGCCAGGGCGTCACCTCGGGGGCCAGAGTACCACAGGTGCCACCTGAGCCTGCATCTGAGCCTGCGGCCTCTGGGTCCCCATCCCTCCAGGGCGTTGCTAACTCCCTGTCCCCTTCCCCTCCGGCCGCGCCACCTCTCTGTCCTGTCCGCTCCCAAGGCTCACCTGGGCTCACTCGCTGCCCGCGCCCGGCGCCCCCGGCCCGGCCTCGAGCGTGGCGAGCTGCAGGCGCACGCGGCGGGAGCCGGCGGCGGGCGGCGGGAGCGCGCGGGCGGCTGTGCGCGCGCCCCGGGGGCCCCGTGTGCCGGGGGAGGCGGCGGCGGCGGCGGGCGCCGACCAGCGGCGGGAGAGCTTGCGCGCCAGGCGGGCGAGCGCCGAGGGCCGCAGGCCGTAGTCGCGCTCGAGCTCCTGGCGCGAGATCTCGATGTTGCCAGTGTACCAGAAGATCCAACCGAGCAGGCTCAGGAAGACCAGCAGTGCCCCCGAGTAGATGAGCAGGTCGCCGAAATCGCGGCCGCGCACCTGCAGCTGCGCGAACACTCCGGTCAGCAGCGCCGCCATGCCCGCCAGGTCTAGCGCCACGGCCAGCAGCAGCGCCATGCGGCAGCGGCCCAGGCCTGCCACGGGGGCCGGCGCGGGCGCCGCGGCGGACGCCGGCGAGGTGCACACAGTTGGCGCCGCCGCCATGTCCCGGAGAGCGCGCCGGGGTGCGGCCCCCGGGGCGGGGTCAGGGGACGGCGCCAGCTGTGCCTGGCGCCCTCCTGGTCACTTGAGCCGGGCTGGCGCGCGCGGAGCAGCCCGGGCTCCTTGGCTGAGGTCCTGTCGCTCAGAGGCCTGTGCAGAGGCAGTCAGCGCACAGATGCAGCTCCCAGGGCCCCTGTCCGTGAAAGGAGCGCCAGGAATCTATAGTCAAACTTGTTGGTAGGTGCCATGGAGTCGGGTCCGACTCATAACGACCCTGTGTACAACTGAACAAAACACTCCCGGCACTGTGCCGTGTTCGGCATTATGTCAGTGCTTCTGTGCTGTTATTCGTAGGGTATTCAATGGCTGCCTGGTGCTCCTCCCATTTGATGGTGTGCTGGGGATCGAACCTAGGGCCTCAGAGAGTGCAGATCAGCACTCTACCAAACCAATGCTGTGGTCAAATTTAAGGGTGCCATGGTGTAGGCAGCTGGGCACGGGGACTGTTCAGTGTCCGCCTCCCAAGGCCTCCTGTGCACCAGGCCTAATGTGTGTGTCACTGGTAGGATCAGAAACAATGATCAGAGGAGGCACCAGGACTCCAAGGAGCTCTGGGACGAAGAAATCAGCTGCCAGGCTGCGGCAAGGGAGGAGACTCAGGCGTCTTCTGGGACCAGCTTTGAGGTGAAGGAATCCCGGGCACAAAGATGGACCCACCTCACAGGAGTGGTCTGACACGGCCATCCAGGGTGCGTCAATGGACATAGGGAAAATCCAAAGGTCAGGGTTCATTGTCAGTGAAGTCCAAGGGCACAAGTGTGGGCATGACAGGGCCCCTTACCTCAAGGAATTCCCAGAGTGATGCAAAGTGTCCCAGTGGAGGTGACCACAGGCAATATTGCTCCTTCCATTCAGTATGTACCTCCCTGGGCTGCTGGGGCTTGGGGACACAGAAATATAAGGCAGAGCCCCTGCTCCTTCACGATATCCTAGACGACATTTGGATGATGTCTGGAGAACAAATCTTCAGAGAGCTTTGGGGATGACCAGCTAGAGCTGGAAGCAGCGAAGCGCAGGACCCTAAGGGGAATCACAGCAGCCACGTGCAACGCTCTTTCTCCAAACGACTCGCCCTTAGAGGAAATCCACGCTCGCCCGGGGTGGCAGTCTGCGTGACAGTTCAGTCTGGTTTTCCCTAGACTGTTAGTAAGGGTTTCAGAGTTCATTTCAAGAAGACTCGGGAAAGCCAACTGCCCGGGGGCTTCCGGCATTAGTCGAGTGTGGCCGAATGGAGACCGAATGTTTCCGAAAAGAGCCGAACCAGGCAAGCGCGTCTAGGTTAAGGGGGTAGGCCCTCCGGATCGTTTATGAAGCGTTCCGAAAACACCTGAGCAGGTACTGATTTCCCCCTCACATCGGGAATAACCGAGGGTTCACGAAGAATACCGGAAGCAGCCGAAAACGCCAGGACTATGCTTAAATAGTTCACGAATTCATTCAAAAAACAAGAGTTAATTTAGCACCTATCAAATTATTTGCCAAACGCTGGTGAGCAACAGTACCAAAAAGATGCTGCTGAGAAAAAGGCCTCGGGGCTTCTCCTTTAGGATCCACTCGAAAATCCACGGCGGAGTTCCGAAAACTCCCGAACGACCCACGGAACTGCGGTGATCTACGGCCGAGGACGCATCCTCCGATCTCCAACCGAAGATTTCCGAAGATTCCGGAGCGGTACCCGACGAGTTGGTGGAAACAGCCGATTATTACCGAGTCGCCTCGGAGGCCGGGCCGAAGGGCGGGAGGAGGCGGTGTTCGGCGACTCCAGGAACGCCCGGAGAGGAAGCGGAAACGCGTCGCGGTATTAAAGGCGTCGCCCCGCCTCCTCCGTGCCTCTTTCCGTCTCCGGCCGCGCAGCGAGAGGAGGTGAGCGTGGTAGCTGTGTCGGTCGGCGGCTAATCCTGGCTTGGCCGCCATGGCGCGCCCGCCGCCCCTGCCCGCTGCCTGGCTTCTCAGACCCCCGCTCCCGAGCCCCTCGGGGGTCCCCGCCCCGCCGCAGGGCTCCGTGCGGTCGCACGCGCTCTCCGGCCCTTCCCTCCAGCCATGGCGGCCGCCGGAGTTCGGCCCGCCCCCTTAGGGCCTGGGTCGCTGTCAGCTGGCCGGCGCCCCAGCTCCCCTAGGGGTCCGTCACCGTCCCCCCTGCTGCCCCGGTGGGCGTGACGCCCCTCACGTGCCCGGTTTCCCCACAGCCATGTCGGCGCATTTGCAGTGGATGGTGGTGCGGAACTGCTCCAGCTTCCTCATCAAGAGGAACAAGCAGACCTACAGCACCGTAAGTGGGGTCCGAACTCCTGTGGGGAGGGCCCCGGGGGCCCGAGGAGGGGACCGCGGCGCGTCATCGCGTGCCTCTCCTTCCCAGGAGCCCAATAACCTGAAGGCCCGCAACTCCTTCCGCTACAACGGGCTCATTCACCGCAAGACCGTGGGCGTGGAGCCCGCGGCTGACGGCAAAGGCGTCGTGGTGGTCATGAAGCGGAGATCCGGTGAGCGTGTGTGGGGACCTGGGCCCCCCTTTGGGGTGCGGTGCGCTGTCCGCCACAGGAGCGGTTCTACCCTTGGAAGGAGCTTTCCTGGGGTCAAGGTGTTGGCCTGGTGATCTCCTCCCTCGCCTGGACTGGGTGAAGCGGCCATTTGCAACGTAGAGAAACGGATAGAACCCGAGTTTCACCCGAAGGTTAAATCACAGCGTTGTGCAGCTGATGATGTTTGCATGGGAATCTCAAAGCGGAGGTGGGAGATGGGGTGGGTACCTCCCATCCGCTACCTAAGATGTAGGCTAACAGACAGGTGTTCCTCATCCTCAAGTGGAGGTGTCAGGCTGGGTGGGAAGCAGCAGTTCACCCCCTCCCCCACTGTGCCTGTGTACTCAGGAGGGGCTTTGCGGATCGCACTCCTAAACTGCTCTCTGGCACTGTCAGGCTTTTTGAGGTCTCCAAAATATTTTGGGCGGAGGTCAAAGAGAGGCAGGGGTCTCTGGAAGGGTCATGTTTGTCGTCCTCTTCCCCCACCTGTGAGGTTTTTAAAGGAATGAGTTCTTGTCAGGTTGTTCTTGGTAAGGACAGCCAGCGTCCTACTAAGTGATGACAGCAGCCATAGCTGCTGGCTGGTAACCTGGGTGATTCCTCAGCCCCATTCTGGTGGGAGACTTTCCTCTGTTCTCTGGCACCCAACCCTGGGGGCAGCGGGTTATTTGTTTTGGTGGGCTCACAGGTTCTCCCGAGGACCCTGTTCTCAAGAGTTGGGTCGTAAGAACTTGGCTTTCCTCTCAGATTGCTAGATAGGCGGCCTCTCCTGGAAGAGCCCAGTCGGAATAAAGCCTGGCCTTTCTCAGCTAAAGCCAAGAGTCTGCATGGTGCCAGGGCCTTGGCTTCTTGGGAAAATGGTTTAGGCTCTAGATGTCAGGAGTACAGGGCTCTGGCTGGGCCCTGTCAGCTCTCTTTAACTGCAGATCCCGAGTGAGGCTAGCAACTTTGGGACGCCATGAACACAGGATTGGGAGGGCGATGATGAAGAATCATTTTCTTCTTGGTCCCAGGCGGTGGGGTCCAGACTTGGCCTTGCCCTGGGGCTCTGCCTCATACCTTATTCCCTCCATCACCTGGCCAGGCCTTGTAGCCAGGCATTTCACACCCTCTGTGCACACTCTGCCCCTGCTCCGTTAAAGATTGGTCCAGATGGGGTAGCTCAGGTCCTGAAACATGGGCATTTTGCAGCCATGTGGCCTAGATTTGAAACGGTAAGCAGCCTTCCTACAAATGCGAGCTTGGACAAGAGCACTCGAGGCCTTGCCTGTTGTGCCTCAGGGCAGAGTGAGGGTCATGTGTGGACACGCCCAGGGTGAGGGTTGGCTGAAAGGAGAGGTGGAGAGGTGGGCTGTCGGCAGGGGCCCCCAGGCTCACACAGCCTGCCCAAGCATATTCGGGAGCTTGGGGTGAGCTTGCAGCCCAGATAGATGGACCGATGCCTGGGCTCCCCTCACCAGGCCAGAGAAAGCCAGCCACCTCCTACGTGCGGACCACCATCAACAAGAACGCGCGGGCCACCCTCAGCAGCATCAGGCACATGATCCGCAAGAACAAGTACCGCCCCGATCTGCGCATGGTGAGTTGTGGGGCCTCTGGGCAGGTAGGGACTCTGTTCAGTGGGTGGGCTGAGCCACCCCCTCTGCTGCCCTCAGGCTGCCATCCGCAGAGCCAGCGCCATCCTGCGCAGCCAGAAGCCTGTGGTGGTGAAGAGGAAGCGGACCCGCCCCACCAAGAGCTCCTGAGCCCCACGCCCCCAGAAGCAATAAAGAGTCACCTCACTTCCTCCGCTGTGTCCTCTGGGCCTCCCTTCTGTGTGGCTCCTTGCACTCTGGCCCTGTGTGTTGTCCCTTGGGCTATGTCACCAAAACTCTACCGTGTGTCAGTGTGTTCATCTGAAGGGGGCTTTGGGGCTGGGCCAGCAAGAACGGTGGGGCTGTTGCTGAACTCTGGTCCAGACCCTTGGGGAACCTTGGCGTCCTGCCGAGGAGCTGCTGGCCTGGCTCTGAGTCCTAGGGAACCCCAAGAGTGGAGCGGGGAGAGCCTGTGCATCCTGGGACTGGGCCGAGGATCATGGGCCTTCTGGTGTAGCCCTGTGTTAGAAATGATAGCTGGGGATCAGTGGCTGCAGTCTATTAGCCACCAGGAGGGAGGTGACAAACCCAGGCTTCCAACCAGCAGAGTGTCATTAGATCAGATCAGGTCTCAGCTCTTTCTCCTCAGAAGTTCTCCCCCCCCCCCCCAGCACCCAGTCTAAAGGTCTTGGTTCCCCAACCCTCTCGCCCTTTTTGCCTGCTTCCTAGTGTTCCTTACAGCCTGTGATGTTTCCCTGGTTGCCTGAGGCCCACCAGCAGTTCCACCTTTCCAGGTGGATAGCCTTGGGCAAGTTAGTAAACCTGTTAATGAATGCGGTCAGTGCAGGTACTCTAATTACTGATGCTTGTTCTGTTTGCTAGAACAAGCAGGTCTGTCCCAGCTGATGACAGGTTACAGCCAGACAAACCCATTCTGAGTTGAAAACATCTGAAAAGCCCTTAATACAGGGAACGTGTGAGATGTAGTTTAGCAGCACAGTATGCAGGGAGATTGGCTGTTTACCCTTGTGACTCAGTGTAAGTACATTTTGGACTGAATGCACATTTGTGTGTCGTACAGTCAAAAGCTGGACCACCTGTATTCAGATCAGCATGTAGTGCAAGTCCATGGACACATTAGGTACAGTTGATTGGTGTCCAACTCATAGTGACCCTCAGGGTTTTCAGTGGCTGATTGTTTCAGGGTTGCCTCGGGTGGATTGCCAAGTCTTACCATTTCTGCAGTGCTGAGGATGGAACTTAGGACCACAGGGACTGCAGAGTGGCACTCTACCAACTGAGCTGAATCCCAACCCTGTCCAACTAGAAGTGACCCTCACAGGGTTTTCAGTGGCTGTTTCAGGATTGCCGCCTCACGTCCTCCCGTTTTTTGCAGTGCTGGGAATTGAACCTGGGTCCTCAGACTGCAGAGTGGTGCTCTACCAGCCCACAGACATGAGTACACATAAACTGTATGTGGTGCTTGTGGGGTGACATTTCTCACCCAGCCATGCTGTGAAGCAGGTGTCAGCCTCCCTGTACAGATGGGGAACCTGAGATCCACGGGAGAGGGCTGCCACAGCGTGTTCATGCCCATGGCATTGTCTTCATATCCACTGGGTGGCAGCCATGCCAGGGCCCCAGGACCTGATACCAAGAGCACTCTTCGTCCCTCAAGCTCTGGGGACCTTGTGTTGACCCCACAGCTGTGTAGCCAAAGGCAAAGTGACTTCCACAGCTTTGATTGCCTTTGGGATCAGGAGGAAGGCAGCCCCAACTTTGGGGGCTGACTCCTGAAGCGCTAAGCCCCTGACCTCAATCCCACCTCTGTTCTAGACTTGCCTGGACCTTTGTTGGAGTCCCCTGCTGTCCCCGCCTCCCCCTGGCTCACTTGGGTTTCATCCCAGATCAGAAGGTTTCTGTGGAAGTTGTGTGGGTTAATACCCTTAAAACTCCCAAGGTTCCCGTCCTATCCCCGCTCTGAGGAGGCTCACCTCTTAGCTCACTGTTCCCTGGCCAACTGGCTCACAGCCTCATCCATCTCAAAAAGCTGTCAGTTCATGTCTACTTGCTGGGGCCATGGTACCCCACTGGTACCAGCCCTTTGCTGACATACACCTGAGCCCAGTGGAGACCAGCAGGGCTGCCCAGGTGACCTAGCCACACATGGAAAATAACAGGTGTGTGTTGTTTTAAGCCAAGAATTTTCTCACATATTTTGCCTTTTTTTTTTTTTTTTTTTTGCGGTACCGGGGGTTGAACTCAGAGCCTCGCACTTGCATGCTTTACAAGTGCTGTACCACGGAGCTGCACCCCCAGCCCTTTTTTTTTTTTTTTTTTTTTTTTTTTTTTTTAACTTTTCTGAGACGGTCTCGTTAAATTACACAGACTGTCTCTGGTCTCGAACTTGCGATCCTTCTGCCTTGGCCTCCCACGATGCTGGGATTACAGGCATGTGCCACCGTGCCCAGCTCTTGTTTTTGAGAAAGGGTCTCACTGTGTAGCCTATGGTGGCCTAGAGGTCACCATCCTGGTTCAGTTTCTCAAGTGCTGGGGTTACAGGTGTGTGCCACCACACCTGGCTTCTAACGTTTTTTAATTGAGGTAACAGTTAATTTTTTTTCCCCAGTACTGGGGAGCTGAACCTAGAGCCTTATGCATACTTTTGTATACTTTGCATTCTACCACTGTGCTGCACCCTGTCTCTTACAAAAAAAAAATTCTTTTTATCTTGAGACAAGGTCTCACTAAATTACACAGGCTGTCTCTGGCCTTAGACTCTTGATCCTCCTACCTTTGCTGGGATTGTAAGTGTACCACCGTGCCCAGCAAAATTCACCCTTTTACAGTGCACAACCCAATCATTTCTAATCTTATTTGCAAAGTTGTGCAACCACATAGAGCCAGGCGTGGTGGAACACGCCAATAACTTGCTGAAGAGGAGGAGGCAGGAGGATTGCAAGTTTGAGGGCACAGGCAGCCTGCATCTTACTAAGACTCTGTCTCAAGATTTAAAAATGGGCTGGGGTGCAGCTCAATGGTAGAGGGCTTGCAAAGTATGTGTGAGGCCCTGGGTTCAGCTCCCTAGTACTGCAAAGAAGTAAAAATATAACCAACAGAAACACCTCGGTCAGTTTCAGGTCATCCTCATCCATAACGCCCTTTCCCTCTGTGCCCTCAGCTGAAGTGTTTTTACTCACAACACTCTTGACATGCACTTGGAACCCACTTCTCTGCCTGCACACCACCTGGGTGGCATACAGTTGGAGCTGCCACAGGCCTCAGTAGTTAAGGGCTGAGTCCTACTAGAGGGCCCTCTGACACTGGAAATCCCAGAAGCCCTGGAGAGGACTGAGGCAGAGCAGGGCTGCCGGGTAGTGGGTCCTGGGCACCTTGAGGCACAGAAGCTGCTTTTCCAACTTTATTTAGAAAAACAAATCCAGGTCCCCGTGCCCCCCCACCCCTCCCCCACCCGAGCCATAATTTAAATAACTTAGAGACAGTGGGAGGGAGAGGGAGGGTGGGCAGGGGAGGAAGAGCAGACCCCTACAGCCGCCTCAGCGCCCGCTTCTTGTCCGTCTTTTTCTTGGCTGCCAGCTTCTTATCCCGCTCCCCTGCATGCTTCTTGGCCATGGGGCCCTCAGCGCCTCCGGGGCCCACGGGGGCTGAAGGGTCAGTGGAGGCTGCAGCAGCGCCCGCCTCGGCCCTCCCACTGCTGGGCCCGCCTGCACAGCCGTGGATTTCCGTGAGCAGCCGTGCACGTGCTGCGTACTCCTCGTAGTTCTCCAGGAGCAGGCGGCCAGCCTCCTCGTTGAGGGCAGACTCGGGGTTAGGGTGGATCAGCAGGCACTTGATGGTCTGTGGGGAAAGGGCCCAGGGTCAGGAGGGCCAGGCACTGCCTGGCCTCCTGCCTCCGCCCCCGCGCAGCTCCTACAGGGTTCCTTTCCACTTTGCTCGTGCACCACCCTTCCTGGTACCTCAAACACATCCTCCAAGGGACCCAGTGCCGCAGGCCAGGGCCCCTGATGGCTGGCCCCTGGTTCCCTGAGGCCCTCGTTAGGTGTTGGGGACGTGCCAGGCCCCTCCCTCAGGGAGCCCATGACATGCCTGAGCCCTGGGCTTGAGTGCCTTTGTGGCTTTGACCGTAGCCCTGCGTGGTTAACACAACCAGAGAGGAAGGGCACTCACACTCGGGCTGCTGGGCTCCAAGCTCCCAGGTTTCCATTCCGCACAGGAAGCAGAAATCCCGAGCTAGCTCTGGGTTTCCCAGGAACCCCAGGTTCACAGCCCTGGGACCTGGGCAGGGCTGGAGCACACCCGAGAGAGCAAGGCGGCAGGCTGAGTGAAGCGGGCCTGCAGTGGAAGCGGCTGCATCTCAACAAACAGCTCAGGAGAAGATGAGTCCAAGGTGTGGGGGAGCTGCCTCTGCAGCACCCCTGGGCAGACTGGCTACAGTCCTGAGCGCACCTTCCCCGCTTCCTGTGAATTGAGAGCCCAGAAGGCCCCAAGAACAAAACCACCAGCCTGGCCTTGGGCAGGTGACACTCACAGGTGCTCCACAGGGCTGCTGTGACCTGAGTCAGCAGTCGTTACTGATGATGGCCATGGGTGCAGGCCCCCCTGAGTTCGTAACACTGAACCCCCAAGCAGGAGGCCTGGCTGCCTTTCCTCCAGCCTCCCACTGGCTGAACTTCCACCAGCCAGCAGTCCCAGCACCGTGGGGGGCAGCTCAAGTGACACCCCAGGGAGAGGAGGGCAAAGCAGGAAGGAGGGGCAAGAGGTTTGGGGTCTGCTTACCTCGGAGCTCAATCCTTTCCTAGGGACCTGAAGGAAACCCCAATTTCCTATCTGAATTTTCTATGCCCCAGGGGCTCATTAGAAACTCAGTAAAAGATGTCTGAGGTGTGTGGGAGGGGTGAGGAAGGCTGCAGGTGACCTAAGAGTTTTAAGTGGTCTTTAAAGACCCTGGGATCACTGGCCTAGGCCAGCACCTCCACCTCAGCCAACTCTGGGTGCCATGGGGCCGTCAGTGCGCAGCAGGTGGTTGAGCATCGTCCTTGAGCTTCACCCACGTGATGCCAGCAGCACCTGCTCCTGTAGTGACACCCAAAATGTCTCCCGACAACACACCATCACCCTGACTCAGAAACACGAGTAGAGGAAAACAATCTAGAATTAAGACAGCGGTGACGGTTCCAGAAACCTTGTCACTATTACAAAACCGCTGACCTTTGTACAGAAGAGCAGTGAAATTTATGGTATGCAAATGACAGCTTAAACAGAAGGAAAAGCTGGTGGCTCAGACCTAAAATCCCAGTGACTTGGGAGGCGGAGGTAAGAGGAACGTTCCAGACCGGGGGCGGTCTGTATAACTTAGCGAGACTCTGTCTCCAAATAAATAAAAAGTAAAAACAAAAAACAAAACTACAAAAAAACCCAACCTGCTGGGGGTGCAGTCAGTGGTAGAGCACTTCGAAGCATACAAGTGCGAGGCCCTGGGTTCAACCACCCAGTACAGCAAAAAAAGGAAGGAAGGACAGAAAAAAGGAAACAAGGAAGGCAGCCAGCATCTAAACAGACACTCCTGTCCACATGCCACAAACTCGCCTACTATCCAAACCCGAGCCCATCACAGAGCAAGGTGCCTCTTCACACGGTACAACTGTACTTGATGCCCTGACCCCAAAAATGCCAACCTTGAGTCTATGTGAACCACACCTCCACTACTTCAAAACTGATTCAAAAAAGTGCACTGTGGCTGAGACATCAGTGTGACGCCCAGAGAAGCCCAGGCTGGAACTCACCAGCAGCACGTGTCGGATGCCCAGCTCCGCCGTCCAGTCCCTCTTGAGCACGTTGACACAGATCTCACCATTGGCACCCACATTTGGGTGGAAGATCTTTGTGAGGAAGTAGCCCTTGGGTGGAGAGGCAGGGAAGTCCTTCCCCAGTAGGAGTTTCATGCGGAACAGACCTCCAGCATACGGGGTCCCCTCTGCAGTGGAGGGAGGCAAAGCTAGGTCAGGAGGCAGCCCAAAGCCTCGTCCTTCCCCACAACCTCAGAGACATGCCATGTTTGCAGGCCCCACCAGGGTCCCTACCTGGACACCCACTCTTTCTCCTGAGAGATCCCCCCAGGCAGTGTGCTCCTAGGAAGCAGGGGCCTGCGCGCCCACTGGTCTTCCAGGGAAGCAGTGCTACAGTTCTGCCAACAGCTCAGCCTTTCCCCATCCCCAGAAAACAGTTCTCTCATTTACCCTCTTGCTTGGGTCCAAAGGCACAGGAACAACAGTTGTCCGGCCCTCTGCAGGCCCCACATGCAGGCCATCAGCAGCTTGGGAGGCTGCCCAGGTGCTCTGCTGAACGTGACCCCACCTCCAAGTCTGGCTTCTCAGCTGCTCTGCAGCCTGACTCCACCAGATCAAGGGGAACTGCACAGGGATCTGTCACTCACACATGCCAGGAAAGGGCTACCGCTGAGCTGCACCCCAGCCCCCTTTTTATTTTGACACAAGTTCTCACCAAGTTGCATGGGCTGCCTCTCTCCGGCTTCAAACTTGTGACCCTCCTGCCTCCACCTCCATCACTAGGATCACAGGCACGTGCCACAGTGCCCAGCTCACACCCTACTTTAACCCCACTACCAGCTCACTTCCAACCTTCTTATGGAGGCCTAGAATTCTTATCACCTCCTCCCTAACCACGCCATCACCTACTATCTTCTGTTCCTACAAAGCATCCAGGTCTGCCTGCCTGCCTCAGGGCTGCCTTTCCACCTTCCAGACCATCCATCCCTCAACTATCCTTGGCAGTAAGCAGCATCACAATTTAGCAGCTAAGTCCTCCCCGTTCACTTCAGACTAGACCCTTCCTTCATGTGCGTTTATTTAATTTTTTTTATATTTTGCAGTACTTGAGGGTTGAACCCAGGGCCTTCAAGTGCTATCCTACTGAGCTGCACCACCAGCCGATTTTTTAATCTTTTATGTAGCAATCCTCCTGCCTCTGCCTCCTGAGTCATGGATTACAGGCCTGCGCCACTGTCCCGGGCCCTTCAAATTCATTTCTAACACCGTAACAGGCTTTGTAGAACTTCAGTAACAACAGAAATGTTGTCTGCATGAAACTAAATTCTAAACTGCTTTGCAACAATCACCTGCAATCATTTGATTACCACCTGTATCCCCCATGATGCTGAGGCTTGCTTGTGGCCAGCCAGCTCCCCAGACAGACTCCCCGACATCGACAACAGGATGGAGCTTCAGATCACCTGGCCCACCCTCCAGGCTTTTGCTGATGCTATTCCCCACCTAGCACACTCTTCCCACTCCTACTGAATTCCTATTCACGTTCAGGTCCCAGAGAAGGAACATCGGACAGAGCCACCCCAAGCCTAAGTATCGTCCCCCCTGCATGCTCTCAGTGCAGGAACTTCTTAACACTTTTAGGGAAAGGACCCAAATGTCACTCTCGGTGTCCTGCTGGGCATACCGTCAACACCAGAGCACTGTGCCCGCCTTGCCCACAACTGCACCCCCAGCACCCGCCTGTCTTGTTTGCTCCAGAGCCAGACGGTGGGGTACTCTGGGAGGCAGGCCCTCCGCCTCTCCCGTCTGCACTCACTCACCGGGGCCCTCGATGGTGACCTGAAGGTCGGTGAGGTCCTCCTCGTTGGGGAAGACTTTGATGCCGTCAGGCGGGTCCGTGGTCAGCGTCGTCACCTCCTTGTACACCAGGCGGATGATGTGCGGGGGCAGATTCTCCACGTTGGAGTTCTGGGCACGGAGGGGAAGGGAAGTGAGCAGCCGGCGGGGATGGGCGTAGGGGATGTGGCGACCACCCTGACCGGGACCCTGCAGGCCCGGGGCCGTCAGTCACTCCCAGGACTCTCGTCCAGGACGTCTGGGGCCGCCGTCCCGGGCTGACCTCCCAACAACAACGGGAGACCGGGGTCCCCGAACGGCTCCACCTACCCCCAAGGCCCCGCAGGCCGCTGGTGCCCCGCGTGGGCCCCCAGAGGGTCCTGAGGGGGCCCGACGCCCCCGCCTGTCCCCACTCCCGACTTCTCTCCAAACCCCTGTCCAGGCCTGGAAATGGCGGCGGGGCCTCGGGCTGCCGGCAGCGGCGGCGGGCGGGCCGCGCAGCGCCCGGGCCTCCCCAGGCCCCGCCGCCTCCCCGGCCGGGACACCGGCGGCCGCCCGGGCTCCTGCGACGCCTACAGCGAGGTCCCCGACCCAGGATCCCCAGGCCGCCCGCAAGGGGCTCCAAGGGCTCCGCCGCCTCCGCCGGGGAGCCTACACCGCCCCGGCCCGCCCGCCCGCACTCACCATGGCTGCGGCCGGCCGGGGGCGGGTCCCCCCGGCCCCCTTCCCGTGCTCCTCGGGCCGCCGGCCGGGGCGGGGGGCCCAACTGCGGCCGCTACGGCCCTGGCGAGGCCCTGGCGGCTCCGCTCCGCGCCCCTCGACCTCCGACGCCCACCACACGCCGCACCACCAACTCCACCCGCCCCGGTGCCCGGCCGCACTGAGCGGCGCGCGCGCACCGCCGCACTTTTATAGCCGCCTGCAGGCTCCGCCTCCTGCCCCTGAGGCGCGCTGCGACTCGCGACGTCAGCGCGCACGCTCTTCGGCGCTCGCGGCGCTCTCCCCACTCTCCGCAGACGGCGGGCAAAAGCCAGAGGAGCTCAGGAGCGGGCTGCGCGGTGGGCGGGCCAATGAGGGCGCGCGGGAGCTGACGCCCGACAGCCGAGCGGCTGAGCACGGGGAGGGGACGGAAAGGCGGGGGGGGGGAGCAGGGAGGAGACGCGGCTGCTGATTGGGCCATTTGAATGAGACGCCGCCACGCCGGGCGTACGTGCGCGCGCCCTGACCCCGAGGAAGTCGGGTATGATTACTAACGGTCGGCCTGGGAGCCGGGGCGGGGCGAGGGAAGGCGGGATTTAGGGGATTTAAACGATTGATGGAAGGCGCCCGGGCCAATAGAGGCGGGGGATCGTTGCGGGTAAGGGAGGGGCTCTGTCAGTAATGGAGAGCGACCAGTGGGGACCGAGGTTAGCGCTCCTGGCCAATGAAATTCGTCGACTTTTGTGTATGCAAATACTGCGCGCTGTGGCTCTGGCCCTCTTTTCCGCCGTGGGAGTGGACGCCGGAAATGCATGTTTTGTGACAGGCCGCCATTTTGTGCTGGAAAAGACCTGTGACCCATGTGTCATTTTCAGAAGGCCCAAAGACCAGGCAGAGTGACCTTGAAGGCTGGCACCGCATAGCCCTCCAGTGTGTGACCCATGACTGGTCCCAAGCCTCAGTTTCCTTAGGGATCCCTTGGGCTGCCAGAGAAGAGCCCCAGGGCCTTATTCAGAGTATGGGTCTGAGAGTGACCCATAGTGTCCATCCAGCTGGGCCTTCTCTGGGACTCGCTTTACCTATCTGGGAAACTGACGCACAGTTCCATGTCTCCATGCCTCAGTGGCAATAAAATGGTCACTCAGTTACTTGAGGCTTAGCTCACTTGGTAGAGTGCGGCTCTGCAGTGTCTGAGGCCCTGGATTCAATCCCCAGCACCACAAAAATGGGAGAAGGATGTGGCAGCCCACTCCAGAAACAATCCTAAAACAGCCATCAGAAACCCTGTAAGGGTCCCTATGAGTGGGACCTGACTGGAGGACACGTAAGAGTAACAGTTACCTGAAAATTGTGGCTGTGAGGCAGGATAGAAAGACAGGGGATTTGGGGGACATGGAAAGGTGAAGAACTTTCACCCCAAGGTCTGGTTTGAATCTCACCTGCTGAGAACCAAGCACTTTGACACAACTACCAAAAAGAGTGTTGTGAGGACTTCCTACATAGAGAAGCCTGCAAGTAATGAAAATGTTTCATAATGTTTTCATAATGAAAACATTTTCATAAATGAAGACATTTTCATTTAAGTAATGAAAATGTTAAACTAGCAATAAGCTATGCTTAGGATCAGAATACATGAAACCTCTGAGTTTATCCCAATCTCACAAATAGGATTAGAGCTCAGGCTTACACCCAGACAACTCCCTCTTGACACCTTTCTATAAACCCACATTAGTGACACCGCCCTAAACCCACCTTGAAAAGTCATCAAATGTATAGATATGTACTGTTAAGACATCTCAGGGTTTCCTTTCTCAAGTAGCTCATGTCCATGTCCTGGCTATGTATCCCATGCTTTCTAAGTGGCTGCACTTATTCTGAAATGTATATTTAATAAACTCTATAACTTTGTCTCACTGTCTCTGACTCCTCCTGAAATTCCTGTCTGAAACGAAGCCAAGGACCTGGCTTAACCTGAGTGAAGGTCCCAACTAGGAAGACTGCTCAGGCTAGATAGCAATGCTGAGCGGGATTTCTGTGCTGTGTCACCAGAGACCAGCTGAAGCTCCTGGGCCAGGCTTTCATGGATGCCAAGTAGGAAGAGGGCCAGAAACTGACTTTGGCTTCAATGTGCTCATCTGTGCAACGGGGGAGGAGGTGCCCACCTCCGGGTGTGCCATTAGTCTGAGAATGGGTGTGACCTGCACACAGCTCAGCCTCAAGCCACAGCAGTTCATGTTTTGTCAACCTTTCCAGCCATGGACAGGAGCAGCAATATTGGGACCTAACATGGCCACAGGGTCTTGAGAAGACCCCCGCTACCAACTTTCCCTCATGGGGCCCAGCTTCCTGGAAAAGGAGGGAAGGAGGTGTCCTGGAAACCTACAGCCTAACAAAACTCATACTAACTACAGTTTTTGGAGATTTGATTACACACGAGCATTTCACACACCAGATCTTCAGTTTTAGCCTGCGTGTTGCGGATGATTCTAGCCCATTTAACAGGCAAGGATATGGAGGGAGGGGGATGTCAAGTGAGTTGCCCAGGTGTCCCAGCCAGGACAAAGCAGAACTGAGGTCAGACAGCTCCATCTCAAAAGACTACCCAAAAGACAGAATGATGTCAGTGCTAATGATTATTATTTTATCACATACATGCTGTGTGCCAGGCACTGTTCTAATGTCTTTACCTGCTTGATGTCATTTAATCCTTGCAGGTGGACATCATAATGATCCCCTGTGGACAGCTGCATTCCTTCATCCATCATGTGGCTATAGACGCTATGAGGACACAGCAAAGAATAGAAGGAACAAAGCCCTGTCTTCATGGAGCTTACATTCTAGGAGGGGGCCTGGGCAGCAACCAAGCCTGTACTATCATGTCGGCCAAGGGACAAAGACCAGAGAACAGTAAGTTGGGTCGCGGATGGTGAGGGGGCCATGGGGCTGCTATCTTGCCATGGTTGTGCAGGGAAGGCCACTTGAGGAAGGACTACTGGGGCCATGGGAGGGCCTATGGGAAAAGCATTTTGAGCAAAGGGAACAGCAGCTGCAAAGGCCCCATGAGCAGATTGGAAGGGTCGTGCTCGTGTTCAGGGATCAAGTAGGACCTACCAGGAGGCCTGCAAGGCTGGGTTGGAGTGAGCCTGGTTAGCAGGAGTCTGAGATAAGAGAGGGGAGGGGAGATGGTGGTTACATCCTACAGGACCTCCGTGGGTGTGGTGAGGAGTGCGTTCTGATCTCCCAGCGCTGGGGAGGCAGTGGTGGCTTTGAGCACGGCGTGACTCCATCTCACTTACGGACAGAAACAGGGAGGCCAACAGGGCATTTGTGTTGTCCACGCGGGCATGACGGCTCCGAGTAGAACTGCCAGCTGTGGGATGGGAGGGAAGGTGGGATTTGATGGGTGAAGCCGGTAGGAGCTGGCGTTGATTGGACCTGGGGTGAGGAAGCGGGAAGGGGTCACCTGTGGCCCGAATAATCACCATAAGTTGGGGCCACTCACCTTTTCCTGAAAAGGTTTTCTGACCTCACAGCTCCTTGGGCCCCATCCCAACATTCTCAACCCTGCGACCACAGCTCTGGAGACAGTGAGTGGCTGTCTGGGCTCTGTTCCAATATCATTCATTTCCAAAACCAGGCCATGGGCTGCAGGTGGCCCTGGGCTGTAGTTTCCCAACCCTGTGTTATGTTGCAAATTGGGCATGCCCCGTTCTTGCTGAAAACCCTTCAAGAATCCTTCTTACAACATTTTGGGTAAACCACAAGCTCCCCCAAGGCCTGGAAGCCCTTCCACATTTCCCTGACGTTCCCTCTGCCCCTTCTGCCTGCTCCTGACACAGCCAAGCTCTTCCTCACCTCAGGATGTGGGAAGGCGCAGTCCCCTGGCCCGCATGCTTGTCAGTGCCTTTCATCCTCCTGCTGACCCAGGCTCAGGGTCAGCATCCCAGCACCAGCGCGGCTTCCCCCCCAGCTCCCAAGCTCTGATCCCTGCACTCTTTGATCCTCATGGTCTGCTGGCATTGCAGCTATGTGCTGGGGGTGCATGCCTGTCATGCCAGCAACTCTGGAGGCTGAAGCGGGAGGATCACAAGTGCAAGGGTGGAGGCAGCCTGTGCAACTAAGCCCCAGTGAGAGCCTGTCTCAAAAGAAAAACTTCTTAAGTACGAGCTAGGGGGCAGCTCAGTGGTGACGCACTTGCCCAGCCTGTGCGAGGACCTGGGTTCAACCCCCCAGTGCTGAACAACAACAAAAGAATTACTTGCTATGTTTGCTTCCCCCAGCTTGAAGATCAGCCCCAGCAAAGCAGAGATCTTGCCCTCAGCTCCTAACAGAAAATTCCAGACAGATTCAAAGCATTCACTCACTCATCAGATGTTTATTGAACCCCCACTGTGCACCAGGTACCGATCTGGTTGTTTGGGACACACAGAACAAAGATCCTGGCTCTTGTTGGGTATGGTGGCTCATGCCTGTAATGCCAGCACTCGGTAGGGGAGGCTGACAGGAGGATCATGAGTTTGAGGCCTGCCTGGGCTACATAGCAAGACCCTGACTCAAAAAAAAAAAAAAAAAAAAAAATCCTTCCTTTCTCTTCTAGGGCTTCTTGTAGTGGGAGGAGACAGACACAAAAGCAAAATCAATAAATAAACTAGTAAATAAAATACAGTCCCTTGCTGCATCACAAAATTTTGGTTGTACAACAATGGTCTGGTAAGACTGGGTTGGAGCTGAAAGGTTCCGAAGACCTCGTGTCTTCCTGTACCTTTTCTGGGTTTAAATATACAAACACCATTGTTAGTTACCTTCAGGTCTCAGCACAGTGACGTGCGGTGCAGATCTGCAGCCTAGGAGCTGGAGGTTTTATCTTACAGCCTGGGTGTGCAGTGGGCTGGGCCCCCTAGGTGTGTGTAAGTAACTCTCTGATGGTTTCTACGAGGCCAAAATCACCTACAGACACACATGTCAGAACATTTCCTTTTTGTTAGGGGTCATGTGCCTGAATGTAGTGTTAGAAGGCAGTTAAGTTCCGTGGCAAAGAGCAGAGCGGAGCAGGACAAGGGGGCCTGGGCTGCCAGCTTGGGTGGTGGTGAGTTTAAAACATGGGGCCGGCTCCCCTCCCACCCTGGAGAAGCAGGCATCCATGCCTTGGTGGTGTACTGTTATGCTCTTTCTGCTCACTAAAAACTATGTACCTAATAAACTCTACAACTTTGTTTCAAAAACAAATGGAGGGGGGTCAGGATGTTTTTGTTAAGTGCTGTTGAGTCCTGTCCAACTCATAGTGATCTTTATAGGAATTTCAATGGCTGATTGTTTTGGGATTGCCAGGGGAGTGGATTGCCACTTCCTTCTCCCAGGAGTCAGGATAGGCCTCCCCAAATGGAACCCAAGTTTGAAAGAAGTGAGCTCTGTGCCCATCAGAGGAAGCGCCTTCCGGGAAGCAGGAACTGCTGGAGCAAAGGTCCTTCCTACTCAAGAGGTGCAGGGAGGCCACGCTGGGACAGTGAGCAAGGTGGACAGTGGGGAAATGAGGGCAGAGAGGGCTGAGGTGGCGGCGCAGGGCCCTCTAGGCCGAGGCTAGAGCTCCAGCCTCTTCTCTGAGGGGGTAGGGAGCCACTGCAGGACCGTGAGTGGATGAGCGTTGGAGTCTGGCTCCAGCTTTTCCCAGGTCGCTCTGGTGGCTGGGTGGGGCGGGGAGGCAGGGAGGAGGCTATTGTGATAACCCCAAGGAGGAAGCAGGGCACTGTGGCTCACACCGAGTGGGCATCCCAGCCACTTGGAGGCTGAGGGAGGAGGTTTGCAAGTTCAAGGCCAGAGGCAGCCTCCGTAACTTAGCAAGACTCGAGATAAAAAAGTAAAAAATGGGCTGGGGGTGCAGTTCAGTGCTTGAGCACTTGCAATGCATGAATGAGGCCCTGAATTCACTACCCCAGTACTGCAAAATACATACATACATACATACATACATACATACATACATACATACATAGTGGGCACAGTGGCACATGCGTTTAACCCCAGCGACTCGGGAGGCAGAGGCCACAGGCAGCCTGTGTAACTTAGCGAGACCCTGCCTCAGAATACAAAGTAGAAAATGGGCTGGGGCTACGGCTCGGTGGTTGAATGCCTGCAAAAATCATGTGTGAGACCCCGGGCTCAACTCCCCAGTACCACAAAGATAAATAAATAAAGAATGAAAAATAAACTAAACAACCCCAAGGAGGAGCCGAATGTGACAGACCACCGTGCGGGGGAGGTAGAGAGACGAGGGCGAGAGAAACAGAGGGAGAGAGGGTCAGGGGCAGCCCTGGGGAGGGCAGTGGCACAGGCGAGGGCTGGAGGGCTGCCAGTTCCTGGCCCTCTGCTTGGAGCGCAGGGCCGAGGGAGGGACCAACTGGGGCTGGTTTTATGCACTTTGCTCAGCGCCTCAGGCCTGTGGCTGGAACCCCGGTGGGTCCTAGAACAGAGGGGAGAGGGGCAGGGTGAGGATGCCACATTTACCAAGTGGGAGGGGATGGCTGGAGACCAGAGGGGAGTGAGGCCATGGGAGGGGCCCTGCAGAAGGGGCAGTGGGCAGACACCAGAGCCAGACTTGGCTCCGCCTTCAGGGAGCTCCCAGCTCCCGGTCACCGCGGTCACAGGTGCCAGGGGTCCCCATGAATGAAAGCAACTCTCCCTTGTAACCAGGGCCAGCTGCTGCTGCTGCTGCTGCTGCTGCTTTTTTCTTGTCCTTGTCCTTCCCCTCCTTCTCCTCCTCCTCTCCTCCTCCTCTCCTCCTCCTCCTCCTCTCCTCCTCCTCTCCTCCTTCTCCTCCTCTCCTCCTCCTCTCCTCCTTCTCCTCCTCTCCTCCTCCTCCTCCTTTTCCTCCTCCTCCCCTGCCTCCTGCTCCTCTCTCTCCTCCTCATCTTTCTCTCCTTCTCTCTTTCTCTTCTCGTCCTCTCCTCCTCCTTCTCCTTCTCCTTCTCCTTCTCTCCTCCTCCTCCTCCTTCTCCATCACCCTCCATCCTCCTCTTCCATCGTCCTGCTGTGTTGCCCAGGCAGGCCTTGACCTTCTGAGCTCCAGTGATTCTTCTGCCTCAGCTTCCCAGGCAGCTGGGACCTAAGGCACATGTCACTGTGTCAGCCACAAGGGCTGCCTCTTAGCTTATAACAGGGCAGTGTGACCTGGACTTGTGTGTGTCTGGGAAGAGGCAATGGCAGTGCTGAGGGCTGAGAGGTTAGGGGACAGTGACGGGATGGCGGGGTGAGTGAGAGGAGAGGAAGTTCTGATGACAGGGACCCTTAGGCCCAGGACAGCCCGGGCAACAGTCTGGTGCACTTGGGAAAGCAACTGGTGGGGCCCTCCTGCCAATGAAAAGGCAAAGAAGACATGGGAGAGAAAATAATCAGAGTGACTCATTTGAGTAAGAGTGTGAACGTTTCTTGAGAAACAGTGGCTACAACATTAGGCTCAGACATAAAAGCATCATGAGCATGGCGGTGCTGGGTAATGTTTCATTCTATTATACATGGGGTTGGTGGGAGTCAGATCTGACTCAATGACACCTGACAACAACAACAGCCTGTAAGTAGCTCTGTGTACTGGGTTGGCTTCATCAATTGCATTTCTTGCCGTGGCCTGCAGTTCAAAACTTAAAGTTTTTTTTTTCTTTTTCTTTTTCTTTTTTTCCTCAAAGACACTTTTAAAACTAATAATCTTTACACCAGATTTTATAAAAGTTAAACCAACGGCCCAAATGTAAGAGGTAAAACAGGTGGCTGCTGTGTCACACACCTGTGATTCCAGTGACTGAGGAGGCTGAGGCAGGATTGTGAGTTGGAGGCCAGAGGCAGGCTGTGCAATTTAGCAAGCTCTTGTGTCAAAATAAAATTTTAAAAAGCGGCAACGGGGAATGTGGCTCAGTGGTGGGTGTTTGTTTAATGTGCAAGGCGCCACGTTCAGCCCCTAGGATGAAGAGAGAGGGGAGGGGAGGGAGGGAGGAGGAGGGGGAGAACAATAACACTCAGGAGAGACGGGCCAGGGCCTATGTTCAGGGCTAGAGCGCTTGCCGGCTGTGTTAGTCAAACTTTTTCATTGCTCCTGACAAATAAAATCAACTGAAAGGGGGAAGGGTTTCTTTTGTCTCATGACTTCAGAGGTTTCTGTCATCGTGGCAGGGAGCGCATGGTGGGGCAGAGCAGCTCACACCGTGGCGGCCAGGGAGCATAGAGAGAGAGATGCCCTCACTGGCTGGCTTCCTCCTCCTTCCAACCCTTTTATTCATTCCATCCAGGCCCCCAGCCCCTGGGATGGTGCCACCCACATGCAGGGCAGGTCCTCCTTGCCTTAGTTAATATTCTCTAGAAACTGGCCTCACAGAACACCCAGAAGTGTACTTTATCAATCTCCTGCTGTTGTTGTTAGGTGCCGTGGAGTCGGTGTCCGACTCATAGCGACCCTATGTACTACAGGTGAAACACCATTGTCAGTGCTTTTCTGCTATTCATAGTGTTTTCAATGGCTGATTGATTTTTGGGAGTGGGTTGCCGGGTCCTTCTCCCAAGCCTACAGCACCTGGTGTTCCCAGGCGGTCTCCCATCCAAGGACTAACCAGGCCCGACCCTGCTTAGCTTCTGAGATCTGATGGGATCAGAGGCCACAGTGGTGGGGCTGCAGGCGATTATTAATCTCCTAGGTATCTCTTAATCCAGTCAAGTTGGCAGTCAGGATTAAGCATTGCCCCTGGCACGCACAAGGCCCTGGGTTTGACCCCAGGACAGCAAACCAACCACCGCAGGCAAAAACACAGGAATAACGAACGCCTCACGACCTTCAGTTAGGCCACGTTTCTCAGAAGGGACACCAGAAGGACAAACAACAAAAGAAAAAGCAGTAAATCAGGCTTCATCAAAACTGGAAACCTTCACACTTCAGGGTCCAAACCTCTCCGCAGTCAGCGCCAGGCGTCTGCGCACCCTGGGGTAGGCAAGCGACAGGAGCGCCTGGTCCCCTGTGCCTCCCCAGCAGCAGCAGTTGGATGTCTTGGGGGGGAAGGGGCCCAGCAGATTTGTGAGTGGCCCTTAAATGGGCCAGGTGCTCCCCCTAGTGACAGATGTGAATTCTGGAACACAGGGCCAAGGCTTTGCATCTGATAAAAACCCTTCCGTTCTCCAGGGGCCCCTGCTGATGACTGTGAAACCCCAGCACCGAGCCTGGTGTGTATGCCTGGACTGCCTGGACAGAGTGGCTCATGCAGTGCTGGCAGGAGCGGGGAGCACTTGGATGCTCTCACACGTGGCCTGACACAGGCCCTCTGGGTCGCAGCTGGCACTGACAGCAGTCTTCAGAACCCACCAGCTTCAGAAACGTCCTGTTGAGGTAGGGGTGTGACACATGCCACGTACTCTCAGTGGCCTCCGAGGAAAAACAAGGACCGTTACACGGGAAGAAAGGTCCAACGCAGCTGGGTGCTATGCACTCCTCTCTTCCCAGCGGCTCAGGAGGCAGAGGCAGGAGGACTGCGAGTTTGAGGCCAGGCGCACGCTGCACAAGTTCACAAGACCTTGTCTCAAGATCAAAAATAAAAAGGGCTGGGAGTGCAGCTCAGTGGCAGAGGGCCAGCCTCGTGTACTGGAGGCCCGGGGTTCCACCCTCAAAGCAACGGGATGAAGCCCTAACTGGTAAGTGGGCGAAAGCGGCACGGGAGCCTTTGAGTTACTTTCAGAACTCTTCCGTTAGTCTGAGGTTCTTTCCAAATATGAAACTAAAAGGAAGTGAAATAAAAGGCGTGCGCACACCACACCTGGTGCAGCCTTTGGAAGTCTGTGCGCCCACCTGTCACGGCGTTGTGTTAAGAGCAGCAGCCCAAGGGCTGTGCTTATTGACACTCGGGGTTAGAGACAGGTTACAAAGGCAAAAACACAAGGCCGAGTGCAGTGTCCACACTTCTTGACCTGCCCGTTCTGAGTGCCAAGGCCATGGAGGGGAGGGCTCTGTTCTGTTGAACATAAATGAGGTCATTGGCTGCCACCTAGAGGTCATGTCAATGAAGATAGGTCCACTGCAGGTGCAGTGGCGCATGCCTGTAATTCCAGCGGCTCTGGAGGCAGAGGCAGGAGGATCGCAAGTTCGAGACCTGAGGTAGTCTGCGTAATTTAGTGAGACCCTGTCTCAAAAAGGAAAAAAAATGGGCTGGGGGTGCAGCTCAGTGGTCCAGCACTTGTAGAGCATGCAAGCGTGAGGCCCTGGGTTCAACCCCCAGTACCACACACACACACACAAAAAGATGTGTCCACCTAAGCACTGGAACAACAACCCAAGGTGGGAGGTCCGTCACCCTTGGGGAGAGAAATAAGGCTCGGCTTCCTCCCCTCACTCCCAGGCACGTGCTCAGGCTGGGGAATGGCAGGCAAAGCCAGCACCGTTTATGATGTTTAAATCTAAACTTTATTTTTTAAAAATAGGTAATGCACTTGATACAAAAATTCCGATGTGTGAGGCTATTTAGGAATGAAAAGCCCCCCAGCCATCCTGTTCCCGTCTCCAAGAAAGTCATGTTACCTGGGACAGGTCCCAGGACGCTGCAGTACCAAGTGGCCCCTACGCCCTCAAGCGCCGTTGAAGCAGCAACATAAGTTCATTTCTCACGGGGGCCACATCTGCATTCAGGGCAGGGGTTGAGGCCCCCATTTGGCATCATCCTGGAACCCAGGCCAACAGGGTAGCCGTTGCGGGAAATATCACAGCAGAGGGACAAGACAGAGTGCGCAGTACGCACACAGGCTGCCTGTCACTGGCTACAGAGGTCACACGAGCAAGGGAGCAGGATCCTTCTGTGTGCCCTGGAGGAGCACTGGGATTCCTCGGTGCAGCAAATTTATGGATAGATTCTGCCCCGCCCTCCTTTTAAACAAACAAGAAAGAGCACACTTTCCTGCTTTCCTACTTAATGAAAAATCCAGGCAATATGGGCAACAAGAAGGGCATCATCATTCTGTTACATTCGGCTGACGTGCACTCTTCACTCTGGGCTTCTGTCTGCACCAGGGACATACAGATGGGTGAGTGTCAGTTAAGTAAATACATACAGCATGACGCCCTTGCCTTATTAGATGAAGAAAGCAGGTTGCAAACTAGTCTATATATAGGAAGACTTCTGTGGAAACAATATTTGCATGAGGAAACCTCTGGAAGAACTCATTAAAATGCAAATGGCATCTGGCGGAGCAGAGCTGTTCACTTGGCCCTCTCCTGGCTTCTCTGGATCCTCTGATTTTCCCCGGTAACAATCACTGGCATTGTGAGAGTGCATCTGGCTGCCAGGAAAAAGGAGCGCAATCAACAGAGGCGTGTGGGAGAATGCGGGACTTCCGTGGGCCGTTTGCTCCTCGAGAACAGGGGCTTGTTTGTTCTGCTCACTCCACTTTGTGGAATCAGTGAGTGAACTGGCGTAGCAGAAAATAAATACAGGCTCCGCCCAGGGCTGGGCAGCCATTGCCTCTCCACCACCCAGGCCCTCACGCCCTCACCCAGGGCATCTCCACCCTAATCCTCCCCTTGTTTTTGGAGACAGGGTATCACTAGGAAGCCCAGGCTGGCCTTGAACTCTCATTTCCCCTGCCTCAGCCTCCTGAGTGCTGGGATCACAGGCATGGGCCACCTCCCTTGACCCTCTGTCTCTCTCCAGAGTACTGTGCAAACCCAAGGCCAGTGCCTGCGATGCAGAGGCAATTAGTCACCCCCGGGAGAGCTTCCCTGCCCTTTATGAAGCCAACTGTGGAGACCCCTGCTGTGGTCTGCAGCCGGGCCCTAAGACAGAGGGGCAACTCCAGCCCTCACCACACAATCTTGTGTTCTTTTTTTGCCAGACTGGGGTAGGCATGCGAGGCAAGAGCTCCATCCCAGCCCTCCCCACCCCGCTCCTGTTTTTTTTTTTCTTTGTGGTACTGGGGGTTGAACTCAGGGCCCCGCACTTGCATGCTCTGCAAGTGCTGGGCCACTGAGCTGCGCCCTCAGCTCATTTTTTTACTTTTTGAGACAGGGTCTCGCTAAATTATGCGGACTGCCTCTGGTCTTGAACTTGCAATCTTCCTGCCTCCGCCTCAGAGCCCCTGGGATTACAGGCGTGTGCCACCACACCCGGCTCTTGTTAATTTTTTATATTGAGACAGAGTCTCTCTGAGCTGTGCAGGCTGCCTCTGGCCTTGAACTCCAGATCCTTCTGCCTCAGCCTCCCAAGCAGCTGTTATGCCAGGCCTGTGCCAAGGTTGCCTGGCTACCACGTACACTTTTTATTTTGCAATTTAATTTAATTTTACCTTATTCATTTATTTATTTTAGTACTGGGGGTTGAACCCAGGGCCTTGCACATGCCAGGCAAATGCTCAACCGCTCAGCCATACCCCCAGCCTTTTTTACTTTTATTTTGAGACAAATTCTCGCTAAGGTGCACAGGCTGCCTCTTGCTTCAAACTCACAATGCCTCGGCCTCCCGAGTCACTGGGTTCACAGGCCTAAGCCATGGTGCCCAGCTGTTTTAATGCACTGGATGGGATGGGGATGTGGGCAGGAAAATGGTTATCATAAAACACTGGCACTTAAGTAGACTGTGCCATGCCACTTCCCTCATGGGTTGAACTGCATCCCTCAAAAAGGATATTGGAAGGTGAGCATGAATGCATGAGCTTATAGTCCAGGCAACTTGGGAGGCTGAGGCAGGAGGATGGCAAGTTCAAGGCCAGCCTGTCTACACGGACTCCCATCTCAAAAAAACAAAACAAGAAGATGGTAGAGTCCTAACCCCGATCCCCCCCACCACGTGCCTATGAAGTAGGCTGGAAAAGGCCCTCCTTAGATGCCCCCTTTCCCTCCAGTTGATTAGCTGATGGTCTCTAGTTTTGTAAGACACCCATAGGATTTGTTGGCTGTAGTTCCCGACTGTGATACTGATGCTGGTGCCTTGTGAGCTCATCCATCTCACCAAAGAAGTGGTGACTATTGGTGACTCAGGACGTCATGTTTGGTATAAGCTGCTATTTTCCGTAAGTTAAAAATCTCAAGAGTATTCTTTTGGATAATTTCACAACTCTGTAATCATGAAGTCTCTGTTGCCCCTCCCCACACCACCTGTAAAAGCCTCCCTTTTGTTCTCATACCTGCAAGAGCGGTCATTGGAACTCACCCCTCCCATGTAAAATCAGCGCCATTCTTCTGCAATCTGCTTGGCTAATTTTGCTCACCCTTGCAGAGGGACCGCCCTCTTCTGAACCCCTTCAAGGACCCAGCCCACCATTTTCTTTTTGCTCAGCTCTCCAGAGATTTCTCGGGCTGGGTCATTGCTGGCAGTTAGTAAGTCCTCCTGAAGATTGATCATTACCCTGAGGTATCTTCTTTCTCAGAAATCCTGCTTTACCTATAACTAAGACTTTACTTGCAGATGAGCAAAGTGAGTCATTAGAGAGGCCCTAATCTAACATGACTAGGGAATGTCTCCTAAAACGAGGAGAAATTTGGACATGGAGACAGGTAGAGAAGGATGCCCTGAACAGCTTCAGAAAGAAGAGGCGACTGTGAGCTATGGAACGCCAGGGATCGCCAGCCAGCCACTGGGAACTGGACGAGAGCCCTGGAGGAGATTTTCCCTCCTGATCCCCCAAAGGAACCAACCCTGCGGACCCCTTCATCTCATGCTTCCAGCCTCCAGAGCCGGGAGACACCAGATTGCTGTTATTCTGGCCCCCCAGTTTGCAGTCCTGTGAATTGAATACAGCCCCTGCTCTGTGCTACCCAGCGAAAGAATTCGTCGTACGTAAGGGAAGTGACTTCCGGAATCTGCAAACACCTGCTCAGAGCGGGGAAGGCTTTCTTTGGAAGAAACTCTGAACTTCAAAGCACATCCCTGCCCGGTACGGTGGCGCACGCCTGTGATCCCGGCTCTGCGAGGCAGGATGGCGAGTTCCAGGCCAGACCCTGTCTCAAAAAGGAAACAAACTAAGCCAAACAAAAAAGCACATTACAGAGCCCCCCACTCCTAACTCCTCAGTTTGCTGATCCACAAGGCAGGGTCGCCTCTGAGCCTCCTGGAGCACTCTGAGGAGCACACAGCCCCTGTAACCATGCTGACTGCCGTGCCTGCACTCAGCTAGCGCCAGGGACAGGGTTCCCAGTGGCCCATGGGCAGGCGAGTGGAGACCCATCCTCTCCTGGCAGGAAACCTTGAGACCACGGACCAGGAAAACATCTGTTTATTCCAAAAAATACCAAGTCACAGCTCCTCGGGCTGGTGTCACCAGGGAGTTGAGGGCAGCAGCCAGTGTTGGAGGGAGGAGTAGGGGGAAGGGCAAGGAGGGGGCCAGAGTTGTGGAAGGTTCTCTGGTCCTGCACTGCCGATCTTCTCTCTCTGATGCCCCTCCACGGCCCCCGGCCAGAAGGGGAGACACTTGTGTGCATGGGTGTGCCTGTGGGCACGTGTGTTTGTGCGCTTATTGGGGGGTGGGGAAGACTCAGAAGGCCAGATCTCAATTCTGGGAGCATCGAGGGGGAACGAGCAGAATGTGGCCTGCGGGCCCCCCATCGAGACCTCTCCCCACTATGGCTTATTTGAAATAAGAGGTCGAGGTCCAGCCGGGCGTGGTGGCACTCGCCTGTAATCCCAGCGGCTTGGGAGGCGGAGGCAGGAGGATCGCAAGTTCAAGACCAGAGGCAGCCTGCATAACTTAGCGAGACCCTGTCTCAAAAAGTAAAAAATGGGCTGTGGGTGCAGCTCAGTGGTTCAGCACTTGCAGAGCATGCAGGCACGAGGCCCTGGGTTCAACCCCCAGTACCGCAAAAAAAAAAAAAAAAAGGTCAAGGCCCCAAGGGCAGGCAGCCTGTGCCAAGTGAATGAAGGGTGGAGGGTGGGAGCCCAGATTCCCGGAATCCAGGCTGGGAGAGAACAAGTGGAGACCAAAAGGCCCCGAACCCCCAAATTCCTGGGGACCAGAGAAAGCTGTGTGTTCCATGGGGGTGTTAAGCAGAGGAAAGGGGGCCCAGGCGGGGCAGCTGTTCCGGCTGGCTCCTCTCTGGGGAGGTCACAGTCTGCTTGAGGGCACTTTGAGGAGACCCTAGAAGGGATGGGGACCCCAGGGGAGCAGCTATAAGTAAGGAGATGGAAAACCTGGCACCAGGGCCCATGTAGGCAGGGGGTGGCCTCTCTGTTTCCTCAGCGAGGCGGAAGCCTCAGGCTGGTTACCTGGCCCAGGCTCCTGACAAGAAGAGATTCATTGAGGGGCCAGTATATAGGGGGAGATGTAAGAGGAAGGGGGCGGCCCAGAGGAGGGAGAAGAGGCCCCCCTTGCCCTGAGGGCTGGGGGGCATGTAGCCCTTTTAGAGTGGGGAATGGCCGCCCCCTGCAACATGGCTATGTACAGAGAGAACGGGGTGGGGCACATTGTTCATTGAGTACTGGGGACTCCCGAAGCCCCCAGACACTCCATGGTGTTTTAAGAAGAGGGATGAAGGAGCACCCTTGGCCTACACAGATGCTGCTGTCTGGGACCACTGCTCTCAGGTGTACCTGCCCCAGGCCCAGGTGGAGGGATACGTCTGCCCAGCAGAGGGCAGCGCCGAAGGCCCCGTGGACCATCAGCTGGGGAGGGGCCACGGAGTTCTGATCCTGGTGGGGTCCAGGTGACAGGGGCCAGTGATGCCTTCCCAGGGCTGGGAAGCCCCACCTCCGGTGATGATGAGGGGTCATTGGGTTGACCCGGTCCCAATCAGGTGGCCAGGCAGAGGAGCAGTGGATGTCCTGACCAGGGGGTGAAGGGAGGCTGGCCAAGTCTGCAGTGGGGCTGATCCAGGCTTCCACCCAGGTCAGGAGTGAGGCAGTGACATAACCAAGAAGGGCCAGAGTCGGGTGATGTCATCAGAGGGGGACGGCTGGATCTACCCTAGTCCGTTGGAGGGAATGGGAAAGTGGGTGTGTTGTGCTGGTCCCCCCAAGGGAACGACCGTAAGTGCTGAGCAACCCCAGAGGCCGACTAAGATACAGCTTGTCGAGGTTTTTGGCCCCTAACATGGTGGATCCTGGGAGGTGATAGCGCGTGGTTGCAGTAGATCCTGGAAGATGATGACACGCTGGTTGTCATGAATCCTGGGAGGTGGTGACATCATGGTTTAAATGGACTCTGGGAAATGATAACACTACTGGTTGTCATGGACCCGGGGAGGTGACGGCATCATGGTCATGGTGGACCTCAGTAGAAGATGACATTACTGGCTCTCATGGCTCCCAGGAGATGATGACACCATGGGTGAAGTGGGTCCTGGAGATGAAGATGCTGTTGTCTCTTACTGATCCCCAGGTGGTGATGATACCACGGTTGCTGTGAATCCTAGGAGGTGGCGACACCATGGCTGTGCTGGGGCCTGGGAGACGAGGACACTGTGGTTGAAGCGGACCTTGGGAAGTGATGACACCATGGCTGTGTGGGTCCAGAAGCACGAGGACCCCACAGCTGAAGTGGACCTTGGGACATGATGACACCATGGTTGTGGGGGATCCAGGGGTTGTGAGGACACCATGGTTGAAGTGGACCTTGGGACATGATGACACCATGGTTGTGGGGGATCCAGGGGTTGTGAGGACACCGTGGTTGAAGTGGACCTTGGGACATGATGACACCATGGTTGTGGGGGATCCAGGGGTT
>VMDO01003432.1:0-19548 GCA_007922755.1 Pedetes capensis | reverse complement strand
ACCATGGTTGAAGTGGACCTTGGAACATGATGACACCATGGTTGTAGGGATCCAAAGGTTATGAGGACATGGTGGTTGAATGGACCTTGGGACGTGATGACACCATGGCTGTGGGTCCTGGGAGATGAGGACACCATGGCTGAAGTGGACCTTGGGACATGATGACACCACCATTATGGAGAACTGTGAGAAACACGGGCATCCTCAGTCCCAGTGAGTCACGGGAGAGGACATCATCATTAGGCATAATGGCTTTTGGAATGTGGGGACGTCACTAGTCAAGATGGATCCTGGGAGATGATAACACCATGGTGGTGGTGGATTCTGGGAGGTGATGGCACCATGGTCAAGGTCGACTCTGAGAGGTGGTGATGACACATAGTCTGGGTGGCTCCTGGGAGGTGGTGATGACACCATGGCCATGGCAGACCGTGGGAGATGATAATGACACCATGGTTGTCGTGAGTCCTGGGAGCTGATGATGACACATGGCTGGGGGAATCGTGGGAGACCAAGACACTAGTAGTCGAGGTAATCCTGGAAGAGGATGATCTGCTAGTTGAGGGGGACTTAGGGAATCCTGGGAAATGGCGTGATTAACATGTGACCCCACCTGCTGTATCATCAGGAGTGGTGGGCAGTGAGTGGCACAAATGATGTCATTGGCAAGGTCAATAGCACGCACACCCCTCCCCCTTCAGTAGGAGGCTAGGAATTGGTTGACAGAGTTGACGATGTCTTCAGATATGGCAGAAAGAAGTGACACCAGCCTTTGGTCCACCCCCAAGTCCCAGGGCTCCAGGAGCCAGGTGGGTCAGAGTGGCCTCCTTGGAGCAGGACCCCATCCCCGGCTGCGGTCTCCAAGCCGTCACTGCACAGGGACAGGACCTGAAGCTCAGCTTCCCACAGAGCGTCTGTTGGAGATCCTGTCGGTCATGTTCCGGGGGGAGAGGAAGAAGCCACCAAGCCAAGTCACAGGGGGTTGAGGCAGGATCTCTGGCAACCTGTCACTGGTGATGGCCGTCCAGAGAGGGTGCTGCCTCTCAGGAGGATGTTCTGGTGGTGATATCCCAGGACAGGGGGGCATCGCCAGCCCGGCCTGCAGACCTCGGCCTCTCCAGGGCTGACACCCGTCAGGCAACACCTAGGGCCAGGTGCCTGCTCTGCCATCTTCCTCACGGCACAGCAGTGGAGGTGCCCCTGGGGTCATCTCCAGGTGGGTGGTGTCTGGTGGTGACACTGGAGGAGGGCCTCACCCTGGAGGGGTCCCAGGAGCAGGCTGTCATCTCTGACGATGACATCACGGGAAGAAGCGCGGTCCCTCCGATGGCGTCATAGGGCAAGGCACCTTCTCTGGTGATGGCATCGCAGGAGGGAGGTGGAGTCCTGCGATGGCGTCGTAGAAAGGAGGCCCCATCTCTCGGGAGGACAGGACGGACCAGACAGTGTCCCCCGTGCTGTGCCCCCAGAAGATGGCTTTGTCTGAGCGATGGCCTCACCAGCCGGAGGCCCAGGAGGGAAGCAGTTTCCCCATGATGACGACACCAGAAGAGGCCTTGGAGCTCAGTGCGCCACGGTGAGAGGGATGCTGGTCTCTGCAGTGACGTCACAGGAAGGAGATCTTCGAGGCGGTGACTTCGCGGCATGCCTCTTCCTCTGTGATTGCCCCATGGGAAGCAGATATGGTCCCTGCGGTGACATCAGGGAACACAGACATTCGCTAGCGATGACCTCGTGGCGATCTCTTCCTCCGCGATGACCCTGCGGGCAGCAGGGGCCTTGGCTCAAACGGTGAGAAACAGGAGCGGGGGTCTTGTCTGCAGTGCCAGCCCAAGGAGGCTTCGTCCACTGTCCGAGGGCCCGTGGGGTCTTCACGTCTCAGGTGAGCCTGTGTCCAGGGATCTGGGCCGGGATGAGGGGTCCCGGAGGCCGCCGCCGCCCCCAGCCCCCGGCCCCGGCCTCAGACCGTCACCTCGTTCTTGCTGGCCGTGCGCAGATGCTGCGGCAGGTGGTGGCCTGGGATGAACTGCAGCTGCTCCAGGGTGCCCTGGCGCTGGAAGGGCGGCCTGCGCGCTAGCGTACCGCCCCCGCCCGTGTCGGACATCCAGGCGGGCTGCGGCGAGCCATGCAGGGCGTGGTGGTGGTGGGCGTGCAGGCCCGAGGGCGGCAGCCCATGCAGCGGCGTGGGCGGTCCCCCGGGCCCCAGCAGCAGGTTGGAGTGCGAGGCGGCCAGGCTGGCCCGCGCCGTGGGCTCCGGGGGCAGCGCGGGGCTGCGCGGGGGCGATAGCAGGTGCTCACGGCTCTGGCGCAGGGCCTCGGGCGAGGACAGCAGCAGGTGCTCCTGGGACACGAGGCGCGCACGCGGCAGCGTGAACTCGTAGCGCGAGGCCCGGCCGTCGCCCAGCAGGTGCTCCTGGGACATGACGCGCCGCGGGTTGGGGGCGGGCGCCAGGCCCAGATCCTCAGGGCCCCCCCACGCGTCCATGCGGTAGCCGCCCCCCGTGCCAGGGCGCCGCAGCGTGTGCAGGGGCAGCGTCCCGCGGGGCATCTCGGCCAGGTGCCGGCGCTTCAAGTAGGCCTCGTCCAGATCCTTCTCGGCTGGAGGAGAAGAAAGGCCACAGGGGGGTCCAGTGCCAGCCCAGAGCCCTCCCCCTCCGGACCCCCTTACAACCCACCCTGAGGGCACCCAGAGGGCAGGGAAATTCGGTCAGTCAGAGCGGCCAGGCCAGCCACGTGGCCAGCTGCAGATCAGCAGGCCCCCCCTTGGGCTGGGCTGGGGCGTGGGAGGACATTCTCTTTTTGGCCTCTGGATACCCTTCTTTCTGGAGCTGGACCCAGCTGTGGCTTTTAAGGGACACCCATTCACCCTGCCGCACCCGTTAGTCCCACCTGGAGCTGTGACTAGTTGGGCTGTGAAATCAGTTTTGTGGGTAGTGACTAGCAGTTCCCAAAACGGAACAAAAAAGAGGAGAAAACCATCAGAGGATGGCCACATGGAAGGGGTAAGGGTTGGTGTCAGCTGACAAATTTCTCTATTTCAGATACGTGTGCAATTGAAATAGTAATGGGTGAAATGACACAAGTATCTGGGGTTTGTTTTAAAAGGATCCACCAAACGATGGGGTGGAGGAAGGGCCCATGAATGAAGTGCTGCTCGGTGTTAATGCTCTACACACGAGAATATTCAGACATGTCCATAACAAGTTTCACGGCTTGTCTGTAATTTAAAATGTGTGTGTGTGTGTGTGTGTGTGTGTGTGTGTGTGTGTGTTACATGGGTCGTGATATAAAAAGCATTTCTTAGTGTGGGTCATGATAGAAAAAGTTATTTTTTTCTATTATTGGGGTGTTGAACCCAAGACCTCGTGCCTGCTAGGCAAGTGCTCCACCCCCAGCCACTTTTTAACTATTTATTTTGAACCAGGGTCTTGCTGAGTTGCACAGGCTGCCTCTGGCTTCAAACTCATAATCCTCCTGCTGCAGCCTCCCCAGTTGCCGGGGTTATAGGTATGCACCACAGCACCTGGCTTAAAAAGCATTTCTCAGCATGGTTCTCAGTTTAAAAACATTTTTTTTTTTTGAGATGGGGTCTCTCTGTTTAAGTTGATCTTGAACTCATGGACTCAAGCAACCCTCTCCTTTCAGCCTCCCAAGTAGTTGGGGCAACAGGTGTGTGCCATGAACCTTGCTTCAGTTTCAAATGTTTGAGGGCTACCCGACTGCCAGGGAGGAGCCTAAGAGGAGTCACAGTGATTAGTTCAGGGATGTGACGCCTAGATGGGGTCCAGGCTTAGGATTTCTCCTGGAATCATTGGGACAGACTTTTCTGCCATAGACACTAGGTGATAGGACACCCTAAAAATTCCTGGGGCAGCTGGGCGTAGTGGCACACACCTGTAATCCCAGCTATCCTACAGAGAGACCCTGACTCAGGAAAACAAAAACAAAAACAAAACCAGAAACAACTTGGGGCAATCTTTGCTGCCAAGAGGGGAGACTCTGTTCGGCCCACTGTTGAGAAAGGCGGACGGGCTGTACAACCCTGACGATGGCCTTCCAGCCCTTGGATACGGCCGGCCACGCCTGAAGCTAGCAATTGCAGACTTTCCATTTTCAAGCCAACAGTATTTGTTTTCTTGGTTTAGGTTGTATTTCTATGGACGATAATTACAACTCCTGAAAAGTACAATAGCTTGGAAATAGAAACTGTATATTTGCATTAAAAAGAAACACCCCAGGTAATCTTGATACAAAATTACCTCAGGTGATGGTGAAAGAATTTAAGAGTCTGATCGAGGAGCTAATGCTGCAGAGGACCGGTGGGCAGCTGTCCATGGTCCTGAACCCGCGCCCGCCAGTGGCCGCCCCGGCGCTCCCTTTCCTCCCTTCCCGTCACTCACCCAGCCTCTTGAGGGAGGAGTAGCGGTTCAGCTCCGACTTCACAGCGGCCTCATAGGATGGGGGCAGGTGCGAGAGGTTATGGAAGGACCGGGAGCAGGACAGCGTGGAGTAGTGCAGGGAAGGGCTGGGCGGGGGCACGGCCCGCCAGTCTGGGGCAGAGTGGGCAGACAGCTCAGTCCAGCCCATCACCTCGCGCAAGGGGTCCAGACCCCAGCCTCCTCCCTCATCCCAGGGTCCACACGCCAGCCCTCCTCCCTCAGACTCAGGAGCTCAGACCCTGGCCCTACCCCCTTATCCCAGGGTCTAGACCCCAGCCCTCCTCCCTCAGACCTGTGTTTCCAGACCCCAGCTCTCCTCCCTCAGACCTGTGTGTCCGGACCCCAGCCCTCCTCCCTCAGACTCAGGAGCCCAGACCCCAGCCTCCTCCCCAGACCTGTGTGTCCAGACCTCAGCCCTCCTCCCTCACACCTAGGGGTCCAGGCCCAGCCTCCTCCCTCAGACTCAGGAGCCCAGACCCCAGCCTCCTCCCTTATCTCAGAGTCCAGACCCCAGTCCTCCTCCCTCAGACCTGTGTGTCCGGACTTCAGCTTTCCCCCCTCAGACTCAGGACCCAGACCCCAGCCCTCCTCCCTCAGACTCAAGAGCCCAGACCCTCGCCCTCCTCACTTATCCCAGGATCCAGACCCCAGCCCTCTTCCCTCAGACCTGTGTGTCCAGACCCCAGCCCTCCTCCCTTAGACCCAGGATTTCAGGCCACAGCCCTCCTCCCTCAAACCCAGGAGTCCAGGCCCGGCCCTCCTCCCTCAGACTCAGAAGCCCAGACCCCAACCCTCCTCCCTTATCCTAGGGGTCTAGACCTCAGCCCTCCCTCACACCCAGGGGTCCAGACCCACCCCTCCTCCTGCAGACCCAGGTCTCCAGGCTGTGCCCCTGGGGACACTAGGAGTCTGGAGTCCGGCCTGTCGGACCTCTGGCGTTGGGGATCCCTCCACCCTCTCCATCCTGTAGACAGGTTGTTGCTGGGGAGGAAAGCACTGGCGACCACTGGCTTTGTCCGCACCCCTGAGGCCTGGCCCACTCCTTGCATCTTCCCCCAGCTGGAAGGGAGGGAGCTGACCATTTCCGGTGTCCTCTTGAGGACACCGAGGCTGCCTTGGTGTGGGGCAGACGTGAGCTCCGAGGGCACCGGCTCACAGGGCCTCACCCAGGCTCCACCTGGCACCTGGCCGGGGCCACTCCCCGCAGGACAGGCGGGAAGGACCCTGCTGTGCAGCCCGCCAGCCCTCTGCGTACCCAGCGTGGCGGCGTGGTGCTTGGGGCTGTTGACGTTGAGGTGCAGGTAGTTGTGGTGCAGGTTATCTGAGGGACCGAGAAGGGAGGCCACGTCACTGCCATCGCTGCCCTGGCGGGCACTGCCGCCCTGATCTCCTAGAGGGATCCCGGCCCGGCCCCGCCCCACCTCACTGGGGGCCTCTGTGACCCATGCCATTCTTCACACACAGGAAACAGGCTGGGGACCTGCGGGGTGAGCGCTGGGCACAGGCTCATGGCTGCAGGGCCTGGCTCCAGCTCTCACTCCGCCCACGCCCAGGCCGGAGGTCTGGGGGCTCCTCGCCATCCCCTCACCTTTGCCACTCACAACCACAGGTCCCTCCTGATCCTGCGTCTCTGCCCGGGTCTGTGCCCGATCATCAGACCCGCCTCTGATCGCCCCCCACCCTGGCCCCTGGTCAGGTCCGTCGACGCCTCCCCGCTCCTGCTCAGCACCTTCCCATTGCTCACTCATCCCCCATGGATGTCTCTGAGGCCCTTGCAGCCTGCCTGCTGCTCTTGTGGCCTTGCATCTCTTCCTCACCTCTCTGCCTCAGCAAGACCCAGCTCCAGTGTCTCTTCCTTATTATTGTCAGCCTCATCTCCTCTTCCCTCCGCTGACCCCAGCTCAGCCCCTCCCTCTTACCTCATGCACCATCACCCCAGCCTCCTCCTGCGCCTCCTTCCCTTCATCTCTCCCCACCCCGCTACCGTGGGTTCCAGAGACACAGCTCCTCCACAAGCTTCCTATTTTTATTTACTTGTTTCTTTTATTGTGGTGCTGGGGGTTGAACCCAGGGCTTCGCACATCCTACGCAAGTGCTCCACCACGGAGCTGCACCCTGGGCCTTTGGTTTTCTGAGACAGGGTCTCGCCTTTTGGTCCAGGCTGGGCTCTCCTGGCATCGGGGGTCCTCCCAGGCCCTGCGCCCTCTGGAGTACTGCTGGCTCTCTCCCACCCCCCACTGACTGCGTTGCTCTGCTCTGAACGTGGCTGTAGCCCCCCACTGCCCTCAGAAGGAATGTGGAGCTCCTCAGCTTAGCCTGGCATTTGAGACCCTTCTGAGTGCTGCCCCCACGGCCTCAGGGGTGGCCATCTGACAAGTGTGCTCAGCCACCTTGGGCTCCTCCAGCTGTCTGCTCAGACATCGCTCCAGGGGACCCTCCTCCCGCTCAAGCCAGATGAGACTCTTTCTGCCCCCTTGGGCTTCTCCACTGATGCCCTCAGAACCGGTCTCCCAAGTGCAGAAGGAATGGCTCGGCGGGGCCTGGGGAGGGTGGGGCCATGGGGTGGCACCGTGACCCCCACTTACCGAGGTTGGAGGGCTTCACCGTGTTGTAGAGGTTCTTGGGCGTCCGTGGGGGCATGCTGTCGGAACTCCCGATCCCTGCCGTCAGGGAGCTGCTTCGGGCCCGGTCCGGGCGGGCCGTAGGTCCCCCCTGATGCCTCAGAATGTCCACCAAAGCCCTGGAGGTGACAGGAATGGTCAGCGGCCTGGGCCTGGGGTGGGAGCGAGGGGAGGGAGGGCCCAGCGCCTTGCCCTCCCTGTTCTCTCTTTCCGGGCACGCGGTGCCATGCCCCCTCCAATGCCCCTCTCTCTGGGCCACGCTTCCTGCTGGCAGCGCTCCTTCCCAGGTCATTTGGACCCACCCGTGCCTTGCTGGGGCCCTCCACATCCTCCTGGGTGGCCCCGCCCTGCCCTGCCCCAAGTCTGGGACCCTCCTGCTCCTTCCATCCCATTCCTCCCCCATGCCCTCCTGCCTTCACGCCCCAGGCCAGATCACCAGGTACTGTTTTTAGTTTTCCTTCATGCAATCCTGCAGATTCAGCCCCCCAAATAAGTTTGGAGCCAAACCACTGCGCAGCACCTTCTGCCAGCAGCTCCCTGCCCCACCTGAGAATTGCAGCTGCCCCGACACTGGGGCCTGAGCTAGGCCTCCAGTAGCTCCTCACTACATCTGGAGGAAACCCAGTCTCTGCCTGCTCCTCCTCACCCACCACACCGCAGCTGCACCGGCCTCCACCGGCCGCAGACGGCCGTTTTAGGGCCTTTTCGTGTGACCCGTTCCCTCTGCCCCAGAGCGCCTCCCCATAGGTCACTGCCTGGCTCGCTCCCTTGCTTCCTGCAGGCCTTTTCTGACCACACCAACTAAACCAGTACTTCTGCCGACACACTGTCAACCCTTTACACTGCTTTATTTCTTCATAGCAGTTACCAGTATCTAAAATTAAATTGCATATACTTGCTGGCTCCACCACAGTATTTCATGAGCACTTACTATGTGCCATGACCGTACATGAATCAACTCAGGTAATCTTCATTACCATTTGAATAGGTGGGGACTATTAGTAGCCCCACTGTACAGGCGAGGAGACAGACACAGAGAGGTTAAGTAATGTGCCCAGCGCCCACACCTCGAAGCACAAGGCACTTAGAAGCCAGGCTTATCCGGAAGCGGCGGGACTTCGTTTCATTCAGTCCTGTATCCCCAGTTCCCGGCCCACTGAAGGTGCTCAAGAAATGTTTGCTAAATCAGCGAGGGCCTGCGCTCTCCCACCCGCTCTCCACTCCACGGTCAGGTGGGGTCTTTCCCATCTGCTCTCCAGCACTGCGCACCGCCCTGCACGCTCGCTCCGGCCCTCAGGGCCTCAGACCCCGCCCCATCCCCGCAGCCACGCCCCCACCGAGTGGCTCCTCCTCCTCCCGTGGCCCAGGCCCCACCCCCGGGCTCCGTCCCCGGGCGGTCCGGCGCGCGCTCACCTGGGCACGTTGATCTCCCGGTGCGCCCTGGGCGCCCGCGACGCCTTGCTGAAGGCCACCTTGGCGCCGACGCCCACGGCCAGGGCGAAGCTGATCACCCCGCACACCACGTAGGCCGTGCTGCCCCCGGGGCCCTCGCCCCCACGGCCCCCGGGACCCCCCGGCCGGCCGCCTTCCAGCCAGCCGGCCTGGCCCGGGCCCGGCCCCCCGCCCGCGCCCCCGGCGCCGCCCGCGCCTCCGGCCAGCGGTGGCGGCGTGGTGGCCCAGCGTGGCGTGTCGTAGTTGGAGCAGGAGGCCTGCGCCAGGCGCATGTGGCGGTGCTCGCAGCAGAAGCGGTAGTGGCAGGTGCCGCAGCAGAAGCGGTAGGAGCCGGTGCTGCAGTTGAAGGTGGCATCGTACTGGCCCATGACGTCGTAGTAGCCGTGGCACAGCTCGGCGGGGGGCGGCGCCCGCGCCGCCGCTCCCGCGCCGCCCGCCGGCCCGGTCCTCGTGCCGTTGGCGTTGGCGTTGGCGCCGGGGCCGGCCGCGCCGCCCGCGCCCGCCAGCGCCCCGGTCAGGCGCCTCAGGTGCGCCAGCAGCGCGGGCAGCGGGCCCGGGGGCGCGGCGCTCGTGGCGTTGGGCGGGCGCGCCCAGGCCGGGCCGGCTGCCGACGACAGTAACGCCGCCGTCCCAAGGAGCAGGAGCGCCGGCATGGTGCGCGCGGAGGCTGGAGCGGGGCCGGGCGGGGAGTCGGGGCGAGGGAAGACGGGGGACGCGCGGAGGAGGGGGCGCGGGCGGCGGGGGAAGAGCGCGCGGAGGCGTGGGAGCCACAGCCAGGCGGAGTGGGACGCGCGGAGAGGAGCGGGGCAGGCAGGTGTGAGGCGGGCGGGCGGAGGAGTGGGCAGGGGGAAGAGGAAGGAAGAAGAGGGGGAGAGAAAGAGAGGAGGAGAAAGAAATGTGAACTGGAGTCAAGAGCGGCAGGCGGAGGAGGCGCTGCCGCTTCCTCAACCCCGGCTGCTGGCGGGCTTTGTGGGGGAGCCCGCCCAGCACACCGCAGGGTGTTAGCAGCAGCACCCACAGTGCCCCAGGGGTGACGGCCCAGACGCCTCCAGGGATTGCCCGGTGTTCCCTTGGTAGGGGGTGGGGTGGGCGCCCAGGCTGAGAATCACGGGCTAAGCGCAGCTAGTCCTCCCTTCCCAGGTGCCCGATTGCCTCCTGTTTAGTTAGCTCTTGAACCCGGCATTTATTATCTCCTCTCTCTCTCTCTCTCTCTCTCTCTCTCTCTCTCTCTCTCTCTCTCTCTCACACACACACACACACACACACAGCGCGTCACATCTGAAGTTTCTCTGTCCACAGTTGGAAAGGCGGGGTAGGAGGGTGGGTCACGTGGCAGCTCGGTGTCATCCCAGCCGCCTGACACCGGACAGGCTGTCACCTGGCCCACCCCATGCCTCATTTCCCCATCTGAGGAGTGGGGTACAGGATGGTGACCCCCGAGGGTGCATGCGTGACATATGATTTCATATATGAAAGTGTTTGCCACTGCTGTTCACAATTTCCAAAGAAACATACTCAGTGCGTAGGTGATGGGAAGCGAGAGATGGGACACGCAGGCCAGAGGGGCGGGTCTTCCAGCTGTCTCCATGGCAACAGCCCAGGCAGGTCTGGGATAGGCCGCCCAGTGGACAGGAGTGGTTGTGGGGGTGGACAGATGCCTGGCCTCCTTCAGGGAATGGGGAGCACTAACCCCATCACCAGGCAGGACAGTCTGGTGGCAGGGGCAGGCTCTGGGGTGGCCATCCCCCAGACTTCCCTTTTCCCCTCTTTTTTGCAGTACTTAGGGGTTGCACCTAGGGCCTCACATATACTCTGCAAGTGCTCTATCACTGAGCTGCACCCCAGCTCAATTTTTAAATTTTTTTATCTTGAGACAGGGGCTGGGGTTTAGCTGGTAAAGCACTGCTCTGCACTTTCTGAGGATCTGGGTTTGATCCCCAGCACTGCAAAAATGGCAGTCCACTCCCCCCTCCCCCCCAAAAATCCCCAAACAGCCATTGAAAACCTTATGAGGGTTGCTATGAGTTGGATCCGACTCGACAGCACCTAACAACAACAACAGTCTTGAGACACGGTCTCACTGAGTTACTTGGCCTTGAGTCTGCGATCCTGCTGCTTCTGCCTCCGGAGTCGCTGGCATTGCAGGCGTGAGCCACTGTGCCGGCCCCTTCTTCCCCTCTTAAGGTGATCCTAACGGCCCTACCCAGCCAGCTGCCCAGAGGCTTCTCCCCAGGACCAGGCAGGCCCTGAGCACAGTGCAGGTGGCCATCTGCCCCATGCCTGCTGAGCAGCCCCCAGGCTGTTGTTCTCCTGAGCACCACGGATGGGCCGGGAGTGGGCCTGGGGTTCGGGTCGGCCTGCGGTTGACCTTCCAGCGAGCGGAGAGGGTTGCTGGACACGAGTAAATGTGTTCTATGCTGCAGACTATGGTGGAGAAGGATTAGGAAATTCCGAAGAAAGCCACGAGGACAGGAGAGCAGCGCGAGGGGAAGGAGGGGTGGGTGGGATTCATCCAACAGACACCACTAGGAATTCCTGTTATGGGGTTTAACCCTCTTCTTGGGTGTGTTTATGGCTGAGGACACACTGTCAACCAAATTGCTGGCAGTTCAGATAGGGAAAGGGCTGGGGGATGCTCGGGACCCCAAGTCTCAGCTCCACCCTGTTCCCCAACAGGCCTCAACTTTCCCTTTGAGCTCTAGGTTGGCTCCCTTCCCCGGACCCCAGCTTAGACTACCCCCACCAGGTACCTCCACTGGAGCTAACGGGCATCTTAGAAGCGGCCTGGCCCACACTGTGGAAGAGTTTGGCAGCTCGTCAAAAAGTTAAACATAGAGCTGGCCTTGGTGCACACCTGTAGTCCCAGCGACTCGGAGACAGAGGCAGGAGGGTCAAGCATTTGAGGCCAGAGGCAGTCTGCATAGCTTAGCTAGACCCTGACTCAGAATAAAAACAAAAATAAACAATGGGTTGGGGGCTGCAGCTCAGTGGTAGAGCACTTGCAAAGTATGTATTGGACTCTGGGTTCAATACCCAAGCCCTGCCAAAAATAAAAATAAAAAGTCAAACAGAATTGACCAGGAATTCCATGCCTACATATCTACTCCAAAGAATTAAAAACAGGTTTACAGAAAAACATAAGCATGAATGCTTATAGCAGTGCTGTGCATAATAGCCAAAAAGTAGAAGTGACCCAGCATTCATCAACGGATGAATGATAAAGTGTGGCAAGCTCACAGAGTGAACTATTAGTCAGCCATGAAAAGGAACAGCACCGACGTATGGGTGAACTTCAAGGATATTGTGCTAAGTGAAAGATGGCAGACATAAAGGATCACACAGCATATGATATGAAATAGCCACACAGTTAAATCCAAGCAGACAGAAGACTTGTATTGGCAACTGCCTGGAGCATGGCGAAAGGGAACAGGAGTTACTGCTTCACGGGTATGGGGTTTCCTTTTGGGGCGATGAAAATGTTCTGGAACTGGACAGCAGAGATGGTCACACCACAACATACTAAACAATGCTGAACTGCATGTTTTAAAATGGCGAAAATTTAAGTCTTATGTTACATGTGTTTTACCACAATGAAAAACAACAACATGGGCCAGATGACCTCCAGCCCCCCCCCAGTTCAGACAGCCCCTGGCTCCCATCTGAGCTGGAGCAGATCCCAGTCTGCATAGAGCTCCCCTGGACGCCCGGCCCTTCCAGGCTCATGTCCAGGAGGCCCCGCTCTCAGGCCCTCCGCACTTACTCTCCCCTCCATCTGGGAACCAGATCTTGGTCTGCCCACCCTTTTTCTTTCCCTTAGCCTCCCGCCCTCCCGTGACAGCACCCGAGACCCCTTGGGTTTCCTCCAGATGGTGCCTGATCACAGCTCCTGTCCCCGCTTGCCACGTGGTGTGAGTGCCGCCTCACAGCCCGTCTTCCCCCGCTAGACTAGAAATTCCAGGAAGGCAGATGGTTTTGTCTGTGTTTGCACAGCGCATCTCCAGCACCCAGCGCCAGTGCCTGATAAATAGTAGATGCTCAATAAATACTTACTGCATGGAAAAACGATGAAACAAGTATGAGAAGTGGGTTCTGTCTCTCCCTCTCCCTCCCTCTCTCTCTCTCTCTTTCTCTGCCCCCCCCCGTCTCTCTCTCTCTCACACATACACACACATTTCAGATGGGGACCTCGAGGTTCCGAGAGGTCCCATCAGTTCCCTGAGCCCCATGGTGCCCAAGCTACGAAACTGGGCTTTGAACCTGGGTCTCCAGGCATGGCAACCTGTAGAACGTGGATGGTTTTATCATGCATCTAGAAATGCAGAGTTGACCCACGCACGCCGGCCCACCCCTCTGGGAGTAGCACATGCAGAGGGCCATGTGGATTCCTTCATTTGTTGAGGGCTGCCATGTACGATCTGGCAGGTTGTGCACTGCACAAATGGGTCTGGGTGAGAGGCCGGAGTCCGGCTGGGCTCTCTTCCCAAGGTGGGCACTGATGGGGCTGCACCCAGCCGGGAAAGGGTGGCCTCTCCCAGCTCACATACAGGGGCCATCTGCCCATCAAACCCCAGGCTCAGGAGTTGATGCGGCAGGGGGTGCCTGTCGCGCTTACAGTTCTGCTCACTCCCTGCTGGATGCCAAGCCCCCTGGCAGGGCTCTGAGACATTCTCCTGCCCCCTCCAGCTGCCTTCATGTGTGCCTGCTCAGGGAGCCACGGTCCCTGGCTATGGACAGCTCCCACCTGCAGACACTCTGTCCCATCCGGGCATCAGACACAGGGGACCGGTTCCTTCCTTTCCTCACACAAAACTCAGAGCCGCACAAACTTAACATGTGCATGACACCACAGAGCATGGGACAGACACACAGATGGTGCCCCAGACACAACACACAGGGACACCCCGCGTAGGCCTGCTGGCCAGCCGGACCCCTCCCAGTGCACAGGCGCGCAGGCACCTGGCTCCACACAGCCTCTAGCCGTGTAGTTCCCCACACAGGGACCCAGTGCAGAGACTTGGACTCAAGAACTGGCCAACCTTGGTGCACACGGGCACGCATCCCCGCCCGGCCCAGCTCAGTCATGCAGCCCGTGGGCGTGCACACGCGTGTGCAAACAGCCTCGCCCAGCGGTGGGGAGCGGAGAAGCAGGCATGTGACACCGCCCTGCCCCCCGCCCCACTTTGCCCCCACCGCTCACTCTCACTCAAGGCCCTGTCCTCCCCCACTGCCAGGAAGGACGGGGGCCCCAACCCTGGGTCCTCATTCCTTGCACCTCGCCTGCCCTCTGCCACCCAGATCAGGGCTTGAGACACAGGAGGCAAGATCAGGGGAGCCAGGCCAGGAGGGGGCCTGCTCTGGGAGCACTTTGCCCCCACTCCACTCCTGCCATCCCTGTTGCAACCCTGCCAGCTGGGGCTGGGGGACCCCGGCAGGGCTGGCAGGACTGGGTCAGGGCGAGCTGGCCTCTGAGTGTCCTATAGAGAACGGCAGGGGGTGGGGGTGAGGGTGAGGGTGCCCAGGGCCCAGAGAAAGGACCGGGATGCTGAAGAGGGAAACAGAGACCCAGGGGCAGGAAAACATGGACTCGGTGGGAGTCAGAGAACCCAGGGGGAGGAGAGGGGTGGGGGGAGAGAGAGAGAGGGGGCAGGCAGGCAGACAGATATCCAGGAGGAAATGGAGACCCACAGCAGGGGTGGGTGGAGGAGGACGTGGACAGAGCTTGAGAGTGGGAAAGAGACCCAAAAAGAGGGGAATGCAGGCCGGGGGGGTGGGCAGTGAGTGGGAGGGAGACCTGCTCAGAGGAGGGGCAGAGGCCTGCAGAAGTGGGGTTCAGAGGTGCAGGAGGGAGACAGGGCACAGATGGTGGAGAGGGCCAGAGCCTCTGGAGTGGCTGGCTGTGGTCCGCAGGTGGCTGCAGAGGGGCTGGGGGTCCGAGGGCAAAGACAGGGGGGTTCCTAGGAACCTCTGGGGTGGGCAGGGAGGTTCCGGGTGGGGATTGAGGAAGCAGGCAAGAGAGGGGGCCACTGGGGGAAAAGCGGAGGGAGAAGGGCCGTGGGGCAGGGAGATCCCAAAGTTGGGGGGCTGGTGGGAGAGGGGGCACCGCCTGGCCCCGCGGGGAGCCAGGACAGCGGGGCTCCTTCTGGCTCCACGTGCAGCCGTCCTGCCTGGCATCTGGAGTCACTGAGCGCCCACCCGGCCCGGCCTGGCGACCCCCGCCCCCGCCTGTCGGCCTTAGTCTGAGGGGCTCTGCCCTGCGCTCTCGGTCTCCCCCTGCCCCTGCCCGCGGTCCTCAGCATCCCTGCGCGCGCCTGGGTCTCATCCCGGTCCCACCGTCTCTGTCCACACCGCAGCCTCCCCTTGGCCTCCACCCCGGCTCCCCCTCTGCCTCCGGCCTCCGGGCTCTGGGTGTCCGCCCAGGGACTCTGTCCCTCTGGGTGTCCGCGCCCCCAGGCCCCGGCGCCCCGCTCCCGGGCGGGGTGGGCGGGGGGCGCCAGCGGAGCTGCGTGTTCCCAGCACAAAATAGACTCCCGTTGCCATGGCGACCCGAGCGCGCCGAGACGCAGGCTCGGGGCTGGGGGTGCGGAGGGGACACCTGGATCCGGAAGGCGGGGGCCGCGGGAGGGTGGCTGCGATCCCGGGGTCCCTGGGGAGGGGGTGCTGGGCTCAGTGGCCATGGGGCGGCCTCCCGGGGGGCCTGGGGTGCCAGGGCCCGCGGTGGGCGAGGTGACGGAGGGCCCCGGCCCCTGCACCCTGAGGGCCTCGGGGTGCCTCCGGAGGCCCCCAAGCCTGGGGAGGGGGCCGGAACCGCGCACCCCAGGCCGGGAGGAAGTCTGGGGGCGGGAGGGTGTGCGGAGCTCCGACTCTCATCCCCAACGGGGCTGCAGGGTACCAGGGCCTCGCAGATGGGTCCCCGGACTTCCGCGCCTCGGGGGGTCGGGGGCCACTCAGCCGCAGCCTGTCCTTCCACCCACCCGTGCATGCACGCGTGCACCCGCCCGGCCCTTCTCCCCCACCCCCGCCCCCTGCCTCAGTTTCCTTGCGCTCACCTGGCTTTCCGGGCGCGGGACCCTCGGGCAGAGTCGGGGGCAGCCGCGCGTCTGCAAGCCTGAGAGGCTGGGCGCGCGCGCGCCGGCGGGGGCGCGGCGACCCTGTCCAGCGGTCCTTCCCCGCGCGGACGCGCGCCAACTCCCGCGCAGAGGTGGCAGCAGCCGGTCCTCGTCGGGGCCTCGCGCCAGCGCGCGGCGGGGACGAGGAGCCGCCCCCTCCCCACTTGCCAGAGACCCCGCTGCCTTCCGCCCGCAGCCCCAAGTGGCCCCCGTTGTCCCCCCCAAGCCCAATAATGGTTCGGTCCACAGCCACATCAGTGTTTATTCTCTGAGTCCGGGTCCCAGTCTGTGACACTCCTTCCCCGCCCCGCCCCGCCCCGAGAAGTGGCCCGGGGCCGGTGTCCGCCCCCACCTCGCTCTCAGCCAATTCCCACCCAGCCCCCAGGAGCCTCATTTGCATTTCCGGGAGCAGCTGCCCAATGGGAAGGCGCGATCACGCCTCCCCTCCCGCGGGGGCGGTCCTCCCGGCGGATCGCACCACTGCTGGGGTCCAGGGACGGGGGAGCGTGCTTCCATCGACGTCAGCGTGACAGGAAGGTGGGCTCCCCTCAAGCCAAGGTCAGGAGTTCATGGGAAGAGGGGGTTCTGGCCTTGGAAGAGGCCCAGCAGCCCGCTGTCCGGGACGGGTTCCTTAATGATCTTCTGGATCTGTAGGTGTGGAGGGAGGAGTCAAGAGTGCCCATCCCCACCATGACAAGTTTGAGAGGCACCTCTTCATCCCCCCGACCCTCTTGGCAGCAGCTCTCCCAAGCCAACCACCATCTCTTCTCACAAGTTTCCCCGGGGCTCCCCTCTGACCACACCTGCCTGGTTTAGCACCTGCTTTGCTGGCTTAGACGGGGACGGGTGCACAGCTCCGTCCTGAAGCCTCCTCTTCTAGGCGCTCCACGCCCCAGGCCAACCCAGGCTGTGCCTCTGCACTCTAGACTCCTTTCTGCAAAGGCCTCTTACTTGGACACGAGCCACCAGCCACACTTCCTCCATCAAAACGCCCCGCCAAACTGGTGCAACCGCCAGGCCCTTGATCCCAGCAACTAGCGAGGCTGAGGCAGAAACACCAGGAATTCATAGCCAGAGGCAGCATTGGCAACTCAGGCAGACCTTGTCCCTGGGGGGCAGCACGTGCCCGCCTGCGAGAGGCCCTGGGTTCAACTCCCCAGTGCTGGGGGGAGAGAAAAGTTCTGCTAACTTTATCTCCAATAGCAACTACCTCATCTCCAGAAAGTCAAACAAGGAAAACCAAAGCCTGCATCCTTCCTGCCTCAACCCTGGCTCCGTCTCCACCACTGCTTGCCTGGACGCCTGAAGAGCCTTCTGGCCGCCGGGGGGCGGTGGCGCACGCCTGTAATCCCAGTGGCTTGGGAAGCAGAGGCAGGAGGATCGCAAGTTCGAGACCAGAGGCAGTCTGCGTAATTTACAGAGACCCTGTCTCGAAAAGTAAAAAAAAAAAAAAAAAAAAAAAAAGGGGGCTGGGAGTGCAGTTCAGTGGCCCAGCACTTGCAAAGCATGCAGGCGCGAGGCCCTGGGTTCAACCCTCAGTACTGAAAAAAAATTCTCCCCTCCAGCCACCCATCCTAAGCCACTGGCTATATGGAGTGACTTTTGTAAACCGACCATCTGACCATGGTCAGCTCCTTTGCACAAAACCCCAGTGTTGGGACTGCACCTCGGCTGGGAGCCAGGGTGGAGGACAGCACTTCCTCCATGTGGCTGTGTGTTTATTTGTTTGTTTCTGCAATACCAGTGACTGAGCCCATGCTTTGCACACGCTAGGTGAGTGCTCTACCACGGAGCTGCATCCCTGGCCCCTCTTTTCTCTCTTGTTTTGAGACATGGGCAAGCTAAGTTACACAGGCTGCCTTTGGTCTCGAACGTGAGATTCTCCTGCTTCAGCCTCCTGAGTAGCTGGGATCCCAGGCATGCGCCCATGTGGCCGACTATGTCCACACTGTGGAGCAAACTCAGGGAGGGCTGACTCTGCCACTGTCCGGGGACACCGCGGACACAGAGAGCTGGCACAGAGCTAGCACTGAATAAACGCCCAAGAGAACCGAGTGAAGAATCGGGAGGACAACTAGGAATGGCCAGGGCTCCCCTACCATCTTGAGGGTCCAGGGTATGAAGCAGGGGGGCCTAGGAACTGCTCAGACCCTGGTACTAGGAAGGCTTCTCCAGAGGTGGGTGTGGAGAATGGGAGACTGCAAGAGGGGCGTCAGGCCCTGACGGGGTAGAGGTCCAGGGGGTAGAGAGCTGGGAGCGAGGACCCAAGGGGCTTCTGCCCATGGGGTCTCCACCACACTATCTCACCCGGTATCCGCCTGGCTTCTTCCCGTCCTCACTCAGTCTAAGCCACCTCCTCCAGAACCACCTTGTGCAGCCCCCTGGCCTGGACCCTGACACCCCAGATCTCTCCTCTGCATTATCTTTTGCCATAGTCCTTAATGACTGCAGCCACAGCACCCTGGCATCTGATCCCACCTGATCTCAAATGCTAAGTAGGGTCCACCTGATTAGTCCTTGGATGGGAGACTGCCTGGGGCATGCTAGGGAGAAGGATCTGGCAGCCCACTCCCAAAACAACCTGCCATCGAAAACCCTATGAGTAGCAGAGAAGCACTGGCATAGTGCAGGGCGTGCCACAGTGCTGGGGAATGTTTCATTCTGTTGTACATAGGGTTGCTATGAGTCGGACCCGACTGGATGGCACCTCACAACACCACCACCTCCAACAACAACAACAATGTCCTCTGGGCATCCCCAATGCCCTTCATCCATTCGTGGCTGTGGTGGGCAAGCTCCCCTCAGAACTCAGCTCCCCAGATGTTTCAGCCTAGGCTTTGCCCAGACGCCCTGCACAAGTGCAAACAAGTGGCATGTGTCCTGGGCACAGGTGGAGGGCACAGGGGCTCATTACCTCCTTGAACTGGGGGTGGGCAGAGTCCCTCACGAGCTGCAAGATGATCCCTTCACTGGTGGAGAGGAAGGCGCCGCTTTGTCGCATGCGGGCCAGCGCCAGCAGCCGGTCCACCTGGCTGCAAGAGAGCGCAAGGGAGAGGAGGCAGCGGTTGACGCAGTGGCCCTGGCTGTCCACTGCCCGCCCATCGGCGGGGACCCTCTTACCTGCGAGCAGAGCAAGCGTCCGCCACCACGTGGACCTGCAGCCCCCGGTCCAGGAGGTCCAGGGCCGTGTGCTGGGGACAGAGAGAGAGGTCAGGGCCAAACCAGAATTGAAACAGGGGACCCGGCAAGGGAAGGGATCTGGGGTCAGACCTGGGCAGCCCGGATGGGGATGAGGAAGGCTCGGATCACAGCAACCCCCAACCCACAGGCTAGGATGAGGGCTGGGTCAGGAGGGAGGGTGGCAGGGGGGAACAGGGGCCTGGGGTCTCACCAGGATGCAGACTTGAGCCTCAATGCCACAGAGCAGCACCGACCGCAGGTGGGGCCGGCTGTCCAGCTCCTGCTGCACGGCGGGCACCATGCTGAAGCAGGTCTTGCTGTGCGCCCGGAGGCCAGAGGCCCCCAGCTGGGGCACCGTGGGGCCCAGGCCTTTCGGGTACTGCTCTGTCAGCACAGCCGGGACGTCCAGCAGCTGCGCCACCTGCTTGGGACAGGGGACAGAGGTCGGGGTCTGAGGGAGGAACCCTGGGTCTGAGGCAGGAGGACTGGGGTCTGGACTCGTGGGTCTGAGGGAGGAGGCGGGGCCTGGAACCCTGGGTCTGAGGGAGGAGGGCTGGGGCCTGGACCCCTGGGTCTGAAGGAGGAGGCTGGGCCTGGACCCCCGGGTCTGAGGGAGGAGGTTAGGCCTGGACCCCTGGGTCTGAGGGAGGAGGCTGGGCCTGGACTCCTGGGTCTGAGGGAGGAGGCTGGGCCTGGACCCCTGGGTCTGAGGGAGGAGGCTGGGTCTTGACCCATGGGTCTGAGGGAGGA